>JANHFX010012035.1:0-28429 GCA_027560015.1 Chloroceryle amazona | reverse complement strand
GACTTAGTGATTAGAAAAGGAAACTAGAACAGCTTTAATTATTAATAATAATAAAATGGAATATGTACAAATATATACAAAACCAGTACCGAACCCAACCACCCTGATGGTAATTACATCACTGTCACCACTGATGTTGTAGAGCAGGCACCGGGGGTCCCAGACCGGGCCCCGCAGCAGAGGGGAGCTGTGTTCGGCATCTGGATTCTGTTACCGGATTCAGGAGCACAGTATCAAAGGCAGAATGGACAGAGTCCTCCTTGGATGTTCTGGGGAAGCAGTCTGAGAGGGGAGAAGAGCCCGGGTAAAAGCCCAATAGACCCTCTAGATCCCTCTGCTTGCTACCGAATATATCCTTGCTACCGAATATGACGTATATGGGCTGGAATACCTCACTGATCAGTTGGGGGTCATCTGCCCTGTCCACACCTTCCTAGGTGCAGTCTTTTTTCTTTCTGCACCCCCCTGTGTGGTACACACCGTCCAGCAGTGGCCTTGGTCTGCATACCAATTCTTGGTAGTAACTCTAAACACGGGCT
Source organism: Chloroceryle amazona (assembly GCA_027560015.1). Lineage (NCBI taxonomy): Eukaryota > Metazoa > Chordata > Aves > Coraciiformes > Cerylidae > Chloroceryle > Chloroceryle amazona. Next base: position 27,890 of record JANHFX010012035.1, on the reverse strand, counting down.
GTTATCACTGCTGGCAGCAGACACTGCAAAAACATGCTTCTAACTTCAGAAAGTGCTGTTAATTTGAAGTACTGAACTGAAAAGTAAAATCACTGAACAGAATTAGTCCTGTTTTCACCCAAACCAGGACAAGCTTACCTGCACATCACACTCCACTGTCATATGGGCAACTAATTATTCCTGCTTTCTTTCCATGCTCTTCTATCCCTAGATTTCCTTAAGGAAAAGGACTACAAAGCCATTTCTGTCTCCTAAACTGGCCTAACTGGCAGGATAAATGAGGAACTCCTCCATAATCCTCCATGGTTTCCAGGTCATGCCCACAGTGGTGTTATTTCACAGAATCATAAAATCATAGACTTATAGGATGTCTTGGTTTGAAAGGTACTCCAAGCTTACCAGAGCTCTGCTAACCAATCTAATTGTATATTTGGATGAGCTGGACATACTCATTCTTTATCTCAGTGTAATTCCTTGGGAAAAAGCTCCTGTCATGATACCACACTTCTACTCTGTACACCAATGATGTAAGGGCCACACAGTCTTTGCAAGTGAGAAGCAATGTCTTCTCAGTAGACCACAACACGGGCTGAAGATTAAAGTGTATGAACAAGAATGAGCAAGAGGAGTTGCAGTCTGAGGGCTGGTGGGGCTGACTGTTGCCAGATATGTATTACTGTTGCCACTTCACTAGCACATCTTGATAGTTTAGTCTGACTAAAGAATCGCTTTTCCTATTGTGATGAATTCTTGAAATCTTCTTGGAAGCTGCAGTTATATTACTATTGAAGAATTACCCTTATCCTTTGCAGAAAGAATGTTAGATTTATAGTGACATTTCTATAGTATCTGGTATTTTTAGAACAGAAAATTAACAGTTTAACTGATTAGGTGTTAAGAGTTCCTAAGTAATTTTTTTTTTTTAAGTGACTAGAAGATCACTTCCGTTTTCACTCAACCAGATTTGCACCGAGCTTGTTAAAGAAGTTGCTTTAATTTGATAGAAGAAAAACCCTTGAACTTGCAGTTTAGTTCAGGTACAAAATTCAGAAATGGATGAATAATTCTGGAGACAAAATTCTCACCAACTCAAAAGACACTGTCACTTTCAAGCTAAGAAACACATGGAAAATATATTGTTTCAATAATAGACCTGCCCTGTAGTAGTCCTGTCTGTATCACAAAAACTATGAAAAAGTTAAGTTCAAGACTCTTGGTGTTATTATCTCAGTTTAGATCAGTGTGAAAGCATTCAGAATCTAGATATATCACTATGAAATGAAAAATTACAGTGAAATCCAAAGGACTTTAATAGTTATGTGATTCTGGTATTTAATTTTGCTAAATTAACATATGTAACAGTTCACAGTTTATAAGTCCTCTTCTAAAAAGCAGCATTATACATTAAAAGAGGGCATAGAAATAAATGTGATCATAAAACACTGCAAGATTTCCAGTGTATATCAGTGAATAACCAGTCAGAAGAAAAGCACCATCAAGGTGACTTAAATTTTTCATATTGACAGTATCTAATACCATTAGAATGTATTTATAGTATCTACAGAGGATAACGTAATTCCTAAGGACTAAAAAAAGCTCTAAGAACTTCTTAGGCCAACAGCAATTATTCTTCCCCTGTTCGGTTCAGTCATAACAACCGCAGTCTTTCCATGTTAAAAATAGAATCAGACAATAAATTTTTGAAAAAATCGGTATAAAATTTTAATGAAAGAACACTAGTTATTGCTTGCTGATACAAGTAAACAGAAATATAAGTAAAGAGATAATAAGTGGTTTGAGCATACAAGTAAGGGATTCCCATGGTATCTAGGGAAGTGTGGTAGGCATTCACGTTCAAAATGTTCCAATATACATATCAGGAAGATGGCAAAAGAGGCTGTTATCATGTGTTCTGGTCAGTGTGGACAATACTTACCTTTTTACTGAGTCATGAACGAGGACTTTTTTCCCAACGACCATGAATCTCAGCTTCCTTATTATAACATGCAAGTGTCATCTGCCATTTTGAAGGAACAAACACAACAAAAGACACTTGTATACCCACCCCCATGATGTCTAAAATAGGGAAAAATAAAAGTTTAATACTGATCTAATTATCTGACTGATGTTTGCCTAAGTCATACCTTTATGTGTTCATTGAATTTATGATAGAGCCTTATGTTCAGCTGTTTTACTAAATCTTGTCATTGTTTATTACGTATTTTTTTCCCCATAGGTCATTTCCTACAACTATTATTTTTTATTACAGTAAGCCCTTTAAAGAATTACACCCCTATGAATATAAGGAAATTCCCCTCCCAGCAAACTATTCCATACCTGACATTATAAATTTCCATATACTTACTGTTGTATTCATAAGTTAAATATTTATTTTGCAAGACAGACAGCAAAGATAAACTGTATCACTGCAAATGTAAGGGGTATGTGAGGATCGCTCAGGTCAAATGATCATTTCAGCACTGTTTTCTCAACAAAACCTTTGTAATGCAAAAGACTTAATGCTTTCAAAATACAACTGCTTACATTGTGAAATTAACAGAGATTAGCTACTTTTAAACTGTGCTAATGCTGCACTGTATTACCTCTAGCATATTTAAAATACCTTCACAGTTCATCTTGTTATTGTATAGATTTATTTCCAAGCTCACAAGCATTCTGGTTTTATGGTGGTTTTGGTCGGTCAGTTTGTTGCTGTTGTTACTTCTTTTATTTATATTGCATTAGGACAATATAATTTTTCAAGTTCACTTTACTGGCACAGATGAAATAATGAAAAACAAACAAACAAACTTTAAAGCTATATATGGTCAAGTAGGATAATTACTTCATTAAGAATGGAGTACTAACTTTAAAAACATTCATCATTAAAATAATGAAGTATTAGAAATTAACCTTGAGATAGTGCAGTGTTAGCTTCTCACAGTAAACAAACACATTAAAAACATTATTATATTTCGTTTACTTAGAACACCAATCCATATGACACCTATTTATGTTGCTACTCAACATATATTGAATTATTTATGGACATTGTTTAGAAAGTAAGATCATAAATAAATCAGCACTGTGTCTTAATTTGTCTTTACCATCCAGCATACTGCTAACACAAAAATAACAATCAGAAACAGTAAGGCATATTTTATGAAGACTGTCTCCAAAATAGGTCATTTTGAGCCTAAGATGCCACAAAAGAAAGGAAATAGATGATACTGCAACGTAGCAATGAGTGAAGAGACAGGAAGAAGGAAATGATACTTCTTTCTCCTACTCTCCTGCAGAATATTCATTGTTTAAACAGTTTTGAACATTTTGTCTTCTTCTCCTTAATTAATCTATCCTGAGAAAATTAATATAGACTTTAATCTAAACTGCGCTTTTTATTTGAACTTCTTTGGGAAGTAAATATGATTAATGGAGGAATAATATTTTTAATAAAAATCAGATGGAAAGCACTGGAAAATATCAACCTTTGCATTAAATGGTCTTAGTAATGAAATGACAACAGCACAATGAACTTAAAAAATTCTAAACTCATCTCTAAGTCAGAATCATTATCTGATTTACTTCAGTATTTGTTTTCATTTATTTCTGTCACTTTTCCCTGAGTTTGCTGGAAGTGTTAAATACTATGGCGATTTTGCACTTGCCCATCATAAAGTAAGAACAAGACTATATCCTTCAGGGATCACTGAAGAGTCAACAGATATTAAGAACTATAAGCATTTCTGACCTTGGCTACATTAATTTCAGAAGCTCCCTTTAACTTCATTTGAAAGGGTCTGTTTTATTGTTAAAAAACTGCTGAAGTGAAAGTTCCTTTATCTCATTTCCATCCAGCCTTTCCTGTATTATTTCTTTTCTACCTTTCCTCAGTGAACTTAGTGTTCATTAAAGTACAAGACTAACAGTACTGACTGAGCTAAAGAGAGTATCCACACTGTGCAAATTTCTTACTCCGACTGTACTGATTCACCTTTTTCTCTTGACCTGCAATCTACATTGTAATTCCAGTCCTTGGCATCTCTTGTGCAGAGACAGCCAATCATACCACATTTGCAGTGGTCTTTTTATAAGCCATCAAAAAAATCAAGACAAAGGTGAAAATACCCAACTAATTTTTGCTGCTAGGTCTCCTGTGTAGAAAGATTTTTTTTTTTTTAATTGGCTCCACAAACTTGGGAATGAAAAGTTCCTGTGAACTTTTCATTCGGAGTGGAGATTTCTTTTATACAGCCTTTTCCAGCCCTGCACTCCGCCACCCCGCCTCCCCCCCCCCAATTAAAAATTTCTTTCAAAGGAAAATTAGGCCTTTTCTGATATTTCATTCTTTTTGTGTGCTTTTCTATACACCTAAATTGATCGATAGAAATTACAACAGCTATGCTACATTCTCTAAGCTTTCAGTCAGTAACATGTTGATATCATGTTGGTGCATATTTGTATAATATGCTCACTGAGCAAAATATTCTTTTTTTACAAAACATTTGAACAGAAATGGATTTTCCTAAGATGAAGGGCAAATGCCACAGAATGGGAATCTTAAAATCTGCTATCCATCTTGCTCTGCCTATCCAGCTAAGTACTGAGTGACAGTACTCAAGACTGCTGTGATAAGGTGATATCTAAGTTTTCATCTCTTGCTATGTGGGCGCAGTGCTAGCAACCGGAATTTCCAGCTAAGAGCACAGTTTAGTCTTGGTCTCTTCCACACATCAAGCCAGATTCCAGAAACTATGTGCCTCTCCTTGTCTGTAACTCAACCAAGAAAGCATGTGTCCTAAGGCACGGGAAAGGTTAGCTGGGTCTCTATTCCCTTGATAAATCAAGTAGCCTTTCCCACTCATATCAGGACCATATTCATCAGTACATTTAGAGGCAGAACTCTAGAAGACAGCTGAACTGTAGCACTCCCAAGGATGTTCATTCAGCCCTAGATTTCAGAATTCAGGTCACAAAAATGTATCTAATGCTAGCCTAACAAATCAATGTCTCTAAACCAAGACCATTCAGAAAATTCTTTCTTGCACATATTTAAGCATAACTATGAAGTACAGGCTGAATAAATAGACATTGAGGTAGACTGAAAATAATCTTAACAGCCAGGCTTAGAGAGTGGTAATTAGCTGCACAAACTCCAGTTGGAGGCTAGTGACTAGTGGTGTACCTATGGTATCAATTTTGGGTCCAGTTCTGTTTAACATCTTCTCTAAGGACCTGGAAAAGGAGTTAAGAGTCTCCCTGCAGCAAGTTTGCAAATTACACTAAAATGGGAGGAGTGGCTGATATGACAGAGGGTTGTGCTGCCATCCAGAGAAAACTCAAGAGGCTGGAGAATTGAATTGACAAGAACTTAATGAAGCTCAATGAGAAATGTAAAGTCCTGCACTTGGTGAGAAACAACCCCATGCACTAGTACATTCTGAGGGCCACTCATCTGGAAAGTGGCTTGTCAGAAAAGGACCTGATGGTCCTGGTGCACACCAGGTTGAACATGAGCCAGGAATGTGTTTGCAGAAAAGAAGGTGAATGGTAGACTGGGCTTCATCAGGAAGAGTGTTACCTGTAGGTTGAGGAAGGTGATTCTTCCAGTTCTGGGCTCTCCCATATAAGAGAGACATGGACATACTGGAGACAGCCCAGCAAAGAGCAACTATGATAAATAAGGGACTGGAGCATTTCTCCTATGAGAAAAGGCTGAGCTGGGATGTTCAATCTGTAGAAAAGAAGGCTTTGGGGGATATTATCAACATACATAAATATCTGAAGGGAGAGTGTAAAGAGGACAGATATAGACTCTTTCCAGTGGTACCTGGTGACCAGACGCAATGAACACAAACTGAAACACAGGAAGTTTTCTCTGAATATCAGGAAACACTTTTTAATGTAGGGGTGGCACACTGGCATAAGTTGCCCAGAAAGGTCATAGAGTCTCTCTCTTCCTTAGAGATACTGAAAACCCCCAAGATGCAGTCCTGGGCAACTGGCTCTTGGTGCCCCTGACTGAGCAGGGGGTTGGACCAGATGAGTTCCAGAGGTCTCTTCCAGCCTCAATCATTCTGAGAATTAATGTATACTAATCGTATACTGTATCAAATAATTGTTATTTTCTATCTTGATGTGGTTTGTGAGTAAAAATGGTGAATGAAAGGGAAAGGGAAGGGGAAAGGGAAAGAAAAGCAGAAAGCTAGTCTGTACTATTTTTTCCCATTTTTAATTACACTTTTCAATAATATGCATAGCTTGCAAAGACACAGCAACAATTCTGGTTCCACTCAGCAGAAGAATATATAGTATGTTTCTGATAGAAGTAGAACCCAAATTGTAGAACTACTTAGCAGTATCTGCCTCAGCCTACAGAGCTGCAGCTTAAAGAGTCAAAGGCACTCTCTTTGTGCTAGTGAGAGCTTTATAAGACTTGATGAGAACTATGCTGATATTATTTAATTCTGGAACACAAAACTTTCTGAAATCTAAACTTTGAACCAGTGTAAGGAGGCTCCAAAGTTTCATCAAGCAGGAAGATTTTGGAATTTTCAACAATTGTTTTCCTGTCAACCATAAGCCACCCTGCACCCTAAAAAAAATTGGTTTAGTACAAGAGTAGTAGATTATTACCAGTGACTCCAGAGTGCAGGAAAGAGGCAGTGGAAAGAGTACTTGTGTAGGTATGCTTCCCACATGATTTACCCTGCAGCATCTGATTTTTTTTCTCTCCAGTTTGGCTCAAATAAGAAAGAAGGTTCAGAGACAGAGACTAAAGAAAAAAAAACAAACCAAAAAATCCCACAGTGCTTTGAGGTATTTTACAATGAATGTATTAAGAATTAAGGATGAACATTAAAATGTGTTTGAAGCTAGCCAAATTTGTCTCATGCTTTATTTAAATTACTACATAAATAACATAAAAGTCCTATGAATAAACTGAAAATTAAGAAGTTCTGTTCAGTTTCCTATGATGTATTTAAAATATCATGAGAAATCAATAAAAGAAGCAAGATAGCACAATGAGCTCAATGTCTGTCCTGTCTCCCCCATTGACTTGCCTCCAAACAAAATCAAGTAACATCTGCCAAATGCCAGCCTGTTCAGCTTGCTAATGAGTTTAAAAATTCAGAGTATGACCGTTGCTCAGCAACTGATAAAGAATACCAGTCACATGGTGCTATAGTTAATATACAAGAGACCTTTACCCCTCATTTTCTAAAATCCTCTGAAAAACAGATTATTGGAAACACTATTTTTTCAAGGGAATTTACTTGCCTTTTTAGCACTGTGCTGTAATTTGTTCTAATGCTCATGAACACCAGTATTCAGGTGACTGAAAGGGTGCTTAAGTTTTTCAATCACATAGCTTTTAGTTCATGCATTTGCTTGGTGGTGGAATCCTATTCAGTTCAGTTGTCTGCTGACCATTTCAATAGATAACCTGAGCCAAAAGCTGAAAATGCTTTAAGCTTCAAGAACATGCCAGTGAATTAGGCTGTCAGGCTGTTAAGCTAAAACTAAATTGAATATTATAATCAGAAATGGAAGAGGAGGATCAGAGGCCTTAGAAACTGTGGTTTGTGCAGTAGAGATGTAATCAATCTCAGAGAGGAAAAGACAGGAGGGTAACAGTTATTCCGTCAAGACTGTTTCCTCATTTCAAGTGGTCTGCTGGTAAAATCTGAAATTGACCATTAATCAATCCATCAATCAATCAGGCAGTAATCATCAGTGACAGGAGGTTATAATAGGAAAAATTTAAACAAAGAGACATAATAGTATGTTATTGCACCTGACACATGAAAGAAAGGCTACAGTTACGGAAATCTGTGCCAGATGAGACTAACATGCTGGTTGCATAATTAACTATATTGCTATTTCTCAATGGTGTTTATACAGCAATAAAAATGCATTGCTTTGCTAACATCATTAAGTGTCAATGTTTTTACCTTAATGTACTTAGAGTATTAACACCGATGCAGAACAAGTCCAGGAATTCTTGGGCTGTATTTAATTTCCAAGACAATGTTTAAAAAAGAGAAAGCTCATGAAAAAGAAGCCAAAAGGGGAAACCTAGAGAATTAAATCTTTCCTGACAATGTGGACTTTTCAAAAGAAACCACATCGGAAACATAGTGCCAATGCACACCACCTCTTTAGAATAGACTGAAAGGGCACAAAAGTACTGAAAAGCCCAGCTAACTAGCAGGTTAAAGGAAGTTGTTAGAAGCAGGAAGACATTTCAAAAAAACTGAAGTTGAGTTTAAATGAGGACAATAACTCCCGCACATAAGGGAAAGCAAAAAATAAGTTTGAGAAAAAGCTAGTAAAAGAGATTCATTCAGAGGTAGCAAGTCTTCTTTTTTTTTTTTCTCCCAAACAAATCAAGATCTGAAAGGCTGGCAGAGAGACTGCAGGTTCTCTTAATGATCAGAGTATAAAAGGAACATTGAGAAAGGACATGCAATTTCACAGGAGCTAAACGACTTCTTGGCATTAATGTTTGCTTTGAAAAAACTGGGGAGGATTCATACCTCAATATCATTTTTTGCAGGGGAATTCATCAGAAGATCCATCTAAAACTAAAGTGACTGTAGAAGAGATTACAGAATAATTTGTCAAATTAATAGAACATCACTGGGATGAAAGGGTATACCCATGATTTAATGATTATGCCTCAAGTTCTAAGAGGTCTTAAGGATGAAATAGTAGACTTAGATGCCCTAAATTCTAGTTATACAAGACTGATTATACAAACTGCACCCTGAGCAAAAAGTGAGCTTGTGGGTACTTGTTTCAAGCTTTTGGGTGAAAGTTTCATCAAATTTTAGTCTGAGCAGTAACATTCTACCTCTGACCAATTTAATCTGATGTTTCATTCAGGTGCAATATTTTTCATTTGCTAACCTAAATTGTTAGTAAAGGCTGATGGCCACTATTAAACTGGTCCCTTGTGTCACCTTGTGAGTGGCTACCTTGAACATTTATGAAATACCAGTATGTATTAGGAAATGAAAAGCAGGTAGTTTATCAATATGGCAGACAACAGCTTGCTGCACTTATTCAGGGGAAGCAAAGAAAAGAAAATATTTTATCAAAGAAACCTTACACTTCAGAAAATTTTCTGTGGAAGACTTCCTTCACATTTTTTTTTAAAATGTTGCAGAAGTATAGAAAAATAAATGGCAGTGTTTTCTCCTAGAAGAAGTATTACACGGTGAATTGCCCTAGAAAGGTTATCAAATCTCTAGAAAATTCTGGGGAAAAAAAAAATCGTCTCTCAAAAGCTTATAACAAACTTACAACCACCAAGAAGTCTACAAATATACGTGGTATAAATATATAAAAAATTGTCATGTTTTTTCCAGCATTTTAACATCACTTCACAAGCTGGCAATTTTTACAGCTGTTCTCTTATATAACTATTTATAAAAATACTGTTTACATGCAGCGCTGCATCTGCTACACATTGTCTATTTTTAGATGCTTTATCTATTTAGTATAGAGATTTTTACAGTAATTCAAACACTTCCAAGCTTTTGTCCAAAAATTGTGTAAGCATCTTTGAAAACAGTATGAAGAAATTGCAGAAAACTTAAAATTACTTCCCAGTGGCCAAAGCTTTTAGAGAATGCACTGCACTTTCTCTTCTTGTGATGACTATCTTTCTCTGCTCCTTTTCACGAACACAAACGAGCAATACTTCAAGTGGAACTTCAGGGACAGGGCCTACTCTGTCGGAATTGCCGAGGAAGCCAGATACAATTCTGATTCAGTTTTGTAGCTTTCTGCCGGGTTGGCACAGGGAAAACCATGAAGGCAGCAAAATAACAATACTGCTGTTCCAGATACGTGAATAGAAGCTCAGTTCTTTGGATGCAAACCTCGCTTTCAGTGTTGGAGGATCTGAGCAGCATTCAAAGAGGGAACTACAGTAACCTTGTGTCAACACTGCAAGGGTGCTAGCAGACCACAGCCTAGAGGGGGACGCCTCTTCTCACTAAATTTGCTCTTGTAATTTCTGTCTGTCCTGAATATTTTCAGTCGGGTTTTTTTCAGCATATATGTGATTTTTTAATATCTATTTAAGAAAAGTAATCTCTGTATCACATAAAGTGAGACTATAGAATCATAGAATTGTCAGGGTTGGAAGGGACCTTAAAGATCATCTAGTTCCAACCCCCCTGCCAATGGCAGGGACACCTCCCACTAGATCAGGTTGCTCAGACCTCCATCCACCCTGCTTAAAAATCTCCAAGGATGGGGCTTCCACCACCTCTCCGGGCAACCTGTTCCAGCGTCTCACCACCCTCACAGCTACAATTTGTTTAAATTTTTAGCTTTAATTGTTATCTTAGTTCTTATCTTTCTCATTTCCTGCTGTTCAAAATGATTTATAAGCTGAAGGCTCATCTTAGAACATTTATTGTTTCTTTTTCATACCTAATATTTTTCAAGTGATTTAATTTATTCTTTTTAAATTGACTAGTTAGAAGTCTTCATGTTTTGGTGGCAGGTGCTAGTTGGTTTTCATTTGAAGTATGAACACATGATTGTTTATCACTACATATATACACCTACACTCTTCTACAGAGGTTGCGTGCACTGCTTGACACCAGAGCTGGTGCTTTCTTCCTTCCCCATGTCCTGTATGCACCAATACCATGATTAGACAAGCTTGTTTTGGGGGAATGCAAAAATCTAGAGGAGAATGATTTGGAAAACTGAAGTAATTTATGTACTTCAGGATCATTAGAGAGACAATTTTAGAAATCCAAACTATCTGAAAAAAATTGTTCAAGAATAACAGGTGAAGAAATAAAATACCTCGGAGTACAATCTTAACAACCTAGTTAAGCAATGGTGCTAATTGAATAAAAGTTTCCAGGAGCATAAGTTAATGGAAATCTTGATCTTTGCTGTCAACATAATCAAAAAGTCTTTCAGGAAATACTCAAAATCTTCAGATTACTATTGGAGTTTGGGGGTGAAAGAGAAGTAATTTCTTTATGATCACATGAAACATTTCTATGAGCACTCACATTGGCTATACAAGACCACAGCAGCAGTTAGAGAGCTCTTTCTATATTCCTGAGAATGTGCAAATTTTATACATTCAAAATCTGATCAGATTTAAAATTCATGAGACTGATATTTTCAAATTGGTGTGGAAAAAAACAGTATCAGGGATCTTGTAAAAGAGTCACTGAAGCATCCTCCAAACAGACTGGACAGGAGAAACAAGTCAATATTACTGTCCTGACAAGAAAGGGCTAATGCAGCCAGTATAAACTGACCTGGGTAATCTGGAAGTTCTGAAGGTGATCTCAGAACATATACCCAACATCATATGCCCTGTGAGCATAATTCCACCTTGCAAAACATTGTTTTCAGCCAAAACCAGAAGCAATAAAGTTTAAAAACTCCTTTCTTGCCAATTTATAACTTAGAGCATTATGATGATCACAGGGTATTATTTTCTCTTCAATTTAAATTTTCAGCTGTCCAGGTCTTTTCCCCACTACCTAAAACATCACATCACCTATACTATGTGTCATGATTCTGAAAACTATTTCCTCTTCTTTTCATATCTGACATATTTGTTCTCAAGCCATTTTTCATCTTCCCTCATTTTCACCTGAATAAAACTCTGTTTACAGAGAGAGCATATACTTCCTTCAGCACTACCCAAGGCTAAGTCACTTCATATTAATACCCTGGCATTTTCTTACCACAATGAGCAGGGAATGATACACTATTGATTTATCTTTATAAATGCTAGTAAGAAGCTTCAAGATACTCATGTCAGTGTATTATCTAAATAATATTAAGTTATGCTGGTAGCAGTATAAATATTTTAATCCTTTTAAGTATCAAAGATTATTGTGTCATTTACACATGAATTAGGAGTAATTTTATATTGTGCTAGGCACTATATTGAAAGTTCATTTTCATTTTTGTTAAGTTGCCTAGAATATCTACATCAATACTTTGTTAATATTCTTTTGAGTAAATAAATGTATTTAATATATATTATTCATGTTTAATAACAACTAATACCAGCATCCTATTAAATTTAACTGAAATCCATATTTCTGCTGGAATCTAAGCAGTTATTTGGTGGTGCCAGGACTGGGTGAGTTATGTTGTTCACATTTGACTTTGTTAGTGAAAAATAATGTTACCATCCTGCAACCATGTCAAAGAAGCCTTTGTGCTACTCACATTACTACTATCCTGACACAGAGGTAAGGACAATCTATTCATTAGTTTCTCGATGGTTAATAAAGAAATACATAGGTTTCAAATGGGGTTTAAGTCCTTAAAATGTGATTGTAAGGCAAATGTATAACCATGCTAACAGTTATGAATCTCTAAAATGCCATTCTACGCATGGATCTATTTTCAGATATCTTATTTATAAAGACTAAATAGAAGTACCTGCTACCAATGAAGAAAACAGTCCACGATTATCAAACAATGTGTTACAAACTGTATGTTATCAGTATTTCTCTATCACACCTATTATTCACCTTTTCCATATATTTAAACTACAGCAGGGATACTCCAGTAACTCCAGGATTCTAACTTATTTGACATTTAAAAATCAACATTAGAAACTTAAACAAGCCATACATTCCTCTGCACTTAGATTCATCTTATTATTTTTGTATTCATTTTTAATCAGCCGAAGCTTTCCTGGAATTGATTCTTGAAAAAGCTTTGCAAAGACTGTCACAGACAGAATTACCGTAGGCATGGGGAATGAATCTTTTCAGTATCTAAAAGAATGAAATTGGGATGTCTAAATGTTAGTATCTTAATTACAATATTGAATATTCAGGAATTTTCACAGTGCATATGAACATAAATATATATGTGCATGACCTTCAGAGTGTAACCATATTTGAGCATGTAAAATGTGCATAAATGTGCACAAGACAAAACCTGTGCAAAGATTCTGTCATTTTTAAATAAATTTAAATGCATTTCTGATGATATAGCTTTATCACTTCTGATAGTAACATTAATCAGAACTAACTGTATTTGTTAAAATGAGTCAATTTTCTGTGATTAATAATAGTATTTTCAGTTCACATAATTTTAAATTATTTGGAGCAGATGAGTGTAAACTCCTGGAAAAAATGATCATTTTTTAAAAAATAAGAGTAAAAAATTATTTAATCATGGTTTTAACATATTTGTGAATCATCAGCACCAAAAAGTTTATATTTTAAAATTTGCCCACAAGCAGGTAACACAACGTCTTTATTCCACGTGATCAGAGGAATATATCAGACCTATTTAAATGTTTCTATCTTCAGGCTCTTGTCAGAAAAATAGATGTGTAGCCTTATATGAATACAGGTTTAGCTTTAGTGCTAAATTTATTAGCTTTAGTGATGAATTTTTCTGCTAAATTTAGAAATAAGACTCTTACTTTGTTGTAGTTTCCTATGTTTCCATACTTGTGGTTTTGTTTCGTGGTTTTGTGTTTTTTTTTTCTGTTTAGTGGTTTTTGTTTGTGTGGGGTTTTTTGTGGTTTTTGTTTGTTTTCCCTTGGAAAGGACATATTAAGAAAATACAGCATGAAATAAGGTTTTAGCATCATGTAATCGGCTCCATGTTTAAATTGCCACTAGATGGCAATATTTTAGAAAACGATATTCTAAAATGAGGAGGCAGCTACAGATTATTCATTATTTGAGGTTCATTGCGTTGTTCTAAATGGATGTGTCAATGTACTCATTGGAGTACAATTATTATGCGTTTCTTGTAGCCTCTACATCTTCCCTCTGAAGAAATGACAATATTAGAAGAGTTGAGGAAACTAAGCATCTCCAGAAACCCACATATAAGATGGGTATAAGATTGATGAGGGATCAAACAGCTTGTGCCAGGAAGGGCAAACCCAGGTTGCTCCTGACAGAGGAGTGAGATGCATCCTCAGGGATTTTGCAGCTGCTGAGTGCTGCACAATTACGAAAATCATTCTCAGCTGTGAAGAACTGATACCCACCCACTACTGCAGGGGATAATTTTAACTAAATCAGTCTCTAAGTGTCCATATTCTCAGCCCTTTAATTTGCAGAGACAAGAAGTATGGTCTGCAAATCTGACATGTAGATACCAGAGATGAATTTAAAAAGTCTTTTGTAAGTTATAAAGTCGTTATAAAATATTTTGCTTATACAGATACTAATTTTAGAAATATATTAAAATAAAATATGCTCAGTGGGGTTTTTTTTTCACTGCCAAAATACATAAATTAGGATTAAACACTCCCAGATGCTTAGCAAACTGGAAACATTCTAGGTTTGCTCCTAGACTGTTCCTATTCAATTTGCATAGTGTTTTGTATCTGTTTATACACCAGGAATTAGCATAAAAGAAGTAAAAAAAAAAAGTGCAAAGCCTATGGCAGTAAAGTTTTTTCAATTTTAAATTGTGTGTCACCAGGAAAGTTCCTCACAGCAACAAGCAAAGACAGTAAACATCTCAAGAGCTGGTTCTCTTAGGACAGCACTGATAGGAAAGGACTGAAGGCTCAAATCTGTTGCAAGGTAACCCCGACAAACATTGCCCCTTTATTGTATTTTGTTTCAAGGACTGTGTGTACTAGAGAGTGCTTTCCAGAGCTCACAGGAAAGGAGATCTCTAAATTTTAAATTAGTGTTAACCAACATAGCTACAAACAACACCGCATTAATTCACAGGTAACACATTTAGAAGTATTCGTGAATGTTTTCGGTCATGTTTGAGGTAAAGAGTATGAACTTCAATCCATGTAATGTATACACATATTCAGAATACATATAAGGAGTGTAGAATACTCTGTAGTATCGAGGGTTCATTCTTCTGTATTTGGTGTGACCTACATCTTTCTGGCTTGTTAAGAACACCTCATTTGTTACTCAGCTAAAGTTCTTTAAACTTTTCAATAAAATACATATATGTTGCATATGACATCTCTCATACTAAAATTAACCTTCAAGGACTTTTTAGATGACTTATTAAAGAAAAAAATATAATTTGTATTTATCAGGTGTTTCTTCTTAATTGCAGTGGTCAATAAATTAAAACTACATTTGCAGGAATCCAAGCTGACCACTTCTATATGAATATGAAAGCTACCACTGAATTTAATGCCGGGGGGGGAGCTGCAGTAGCATTCAGGGTGTCCTCTGACACCAGGTATCCTCAGTGTACCCTGCATTTTGGAGACAGTGCTTAAGTAAATCACTTCCATTCTTTCAGAGCAGAGTTAAGCAGGTGCTCTTTGTACTTACTTTATGTATCTTGGTTTTGAGAATAGAAATTCACTGCATGATAGCTTCCCTCAGAATCACTTGACACAGGGAAGGAATCCCAGATTATTAAAATATACCTCATGAAATTGGTAGTACTTTGCTGTTTATCCCAAACTCTCATGCATTCCTCTTTCAGAATTTTATTACCAATGTCAGCAAAAAAGATCATTTTTTTATTGACATGTGAGTCATCATCTCATTCCTTTCTGACCAGTGCTTGTTCTGTAGTCTGAGGTCTGAATCAAGTAATCCCGAGAAAGACCTAAAACTTCAGACTTTGCTCTAAAAAAAGCACTTAAATGGAAAAATGCTGTAATTATAAAACAGTTCTGCAGAACTTCATGAATGAGAATACATTTTTGTTCCATTTTTTTCTGAAATTAATATTGTCAGCATATTAAATATAGTCTGAATATGCTTAAGAGATTGGAGATCTAGGTGGAGTATCTATCTCTTCCTACTCATTTTCTATATTAGAGTAAAGGTGGGAGGTGGTGCCTGTTTTCTCAGAGACAAACGTTTCTGAGCACATGCAAGTTTAGGTGTTCAGTTTAACTGTAGGAGCTGAATAACTAAAAGTGTTACCAAAGTAGGCAGTATCTGAGGACAGGATCCTGAATTTCTCTTTCAAGTCAAGGTGCCTACCTAGATACCAGTTTTGGCAGAGTATGGGTAGTCTGAATTTCAATGTATGCATATATATATATATTTTACATACTTATGTAAAATTTACAAAAATATGCAGTACTTTGAGATGGTGAAAATAATAGCTGCTGTTAAAGATCTTCAAACACTTCACTATTTTGAAAACTGCAGTGTTTCTGAGAGAAATAGAAAATTGGCTTACAAAGAGAAATACAATAATTTTCATGCATTTGAAATTAAACATAAATAATCTCACTCTTTGTAATACATAATGATAGAGTAAAATAAACATTTAACTCTAAAGCACTTAAATCAGGCTTCATGCTGAAAACCACCTCCAGAAATATAGGGTACCTAATTTGCATTGTTTTCTTTTTTTACCTCTTTATAGTTGTTGATAACATCAAATTTTTAAAGGAAACCAAAGGTATTAGAGGTAATTTTCACATTGTTTTTGTATTCCCTGAAATACTTCATAAATAATGGAAAGTTACCTCAACCAGCATCCCTTAAAATAAAACATTATAACAACTTAGCATAACATTTTCCATTCAAGCTGCAAAACAGAAATTATTAACTGAAAATACAAAAAAAAAAATTTAAAAAAGAGTAGAAAATATTCAAGAAGTCAATTAAGAATAATTAAGAGTTTTTCAAAAAAGTCTCTGATACTTCGGGTCAGAATAATTTCTGCGTATACAAAAAAATATAATGTTTTGCTTAGGTGGTATTACTGGCTTGTATTTCACTTTTAGTAACATTTGTGATTTTGAATTCCAATTTTAATAATGTACTGTTGTTGTTTTTTTTTTTATTTCAATTTCAGTAAGGCTTGTACTGTTATACAAATTCATTGCAAACAAAAGTGTCCGTGAAAACCAGTTAAATCCTGTGTCTAGGAGGTGCTGTTGAAAATGTCATGTCTAACAGGACAGTCACAGTAAGAAATTGTTATAAAAAGAATGATATTATGAATGACATGTAGAATTATAATCTTTGCTAGCTGAGAAATATTTACTTCCAATTTAGAAAACACCTTTACTCAAAACTGCACATTGCAGTGTCATTCTGTTGATGAGCTTACAACCAACCAATGTGCTTATACATTGCTGTGAGCATACACAGATTTTCCTCTGGTTGCTTGTTTTGTGTGTCTCAGCATTTTTCCTAGGCAAGGCAGTAAAACAATCAAGAGCTGTGACATCTATCAATACTGAATTCCTTTAGATATACTAGCAGCTTTTGTTACTATGTTCCCTGAAAAATGCAGTAGGCAATGAAGTAGTGTACAATTATATATAAAAAAATAAAATAAAAAGGAAGAGGAAATTACCATTTTATCTCATCCTTTACTATCACAGCATCTTCATTTTTATGGACCACAGTCTTTATTAATGAATATTCCAAAATGTTATTTTCAACTCTCACATTTGATGTGTAAGAAGATACGGTTATTTCAACAGATTAATTATGAATGTACATGTTCATTATTAATAAATGTTCAGATTTCACTCTCTAATCTGACTGTTGACATGATTTTACTGTGCCACTGAATACTGGTCTTACAGCTCTTTCAGAGCCAATACCAGTGTCACTGATTCAGCCTGTCATTGCTTAAGTGATTTTTAGAGGTGCCAACAGAAACAGATTTTCATCTCTAATCCATTCAGCAATTAGTATTTCACTTAAGATCATTTTTTTCCACATTGATGGCATGCACATCTCTGTGTATCTGTAAGGTTTTTTGAAAATAATAACCCAGCTACAATGTACATTTAATAAATTACTACAGACTATAATTTAAACTTTAGCTTGTTGTTTCAGAACCTGTATTTCCTTCAATATGTGTTACTACATGTAATGAAGTCAACAGCAAACACAGAATTTCAAATGAAATCCTTCCTGTTCTAAAAAAGTGGGATTTCACATCAGAATTTCATGTGATAAAAAGCAAACAAACAAACAAACAAACAAACGAAAACATGCTAGCCAGTAGAGCCACTAAACACCAGCTGGTATACTCTGTAAGAATGCATGGGCTGTCAACTCCAATGCCAAAAAATGGTAGTGGGATAATGGGATATTTAAAGCTTGGTGATGAAAATCAGACAGGAAAAACATCTAACATACTTCCTTTTATAATTAAAAAATATCTTAAGAAACTGACAAGAAACAAATTCTGTCACTCAGTCATTTAAATAGAGGAGCAGCAGTATGATGCAACAGCCAGTAATATGCTCTGCAATCTTGCTAATTTAACCAGCCACCGCTATTTGTGTTGTCAGTGCTATCATACTGGGAACCAGACCACAAGGCAGTTGCAAATGCACGTAGTCACTGATAAGTGATAATGAACTTGAGCTAAAAAAAAGCAAACATGAAGCATTTTTGCCTTGGAATTCTCATACCATTCAGTGAGCAATGGTCTCATACCATTCAGAGGGACGTGCTAATAATGTTACTCCCTTCATCAAAATAATAGCAAGTATTACATCTGTAAATATAGTTTGCTAGTCCTGGCTTTTCATGCTGCTGCTCACTGGGGCTGCTAAGGTAAAGATACTGAGGTGAACTCTTTCCCTGCCCATCCCACACTGTGATACTGGTTTTGGGGTCTTTTAACTTTCTATGAATAAAGCAAAACCAGTAACAGAGACCTGTGGAAGATTTGGCATTGCTCCAAACTGAATTGGACAGCAGTGAGTGTTGAATGATTATCACCCAGTTTCACAACTTGGATTTGTTTGTTTACTTGGGTCAAGTACAGCAAAAACTATTACTGGGCAGTAAAGTAACAGAGAAAAGAAAACACATTAACTAAAGCCTGAGAGGTCACAATTAAATGTTTGTTTGCCTTTGAGCTCAGGGAGAATGAAGAGAAAAAGAGAGGTAAGAAAGATGCGGAATCCAAAGTATCTATGATGAGTACCTTTTTTTTTTTTTTTTTGATCATTAAGACAAACCGAGAAAGACTGATTTAAATTTGGTTTTCTCTAGATTTAGGAGCTTGCTAAATTTTTTATTTGTTGAAAATGTCATGTCTAACAGGACAGTCACAGGAAGAAATTGTTATAAAAAGATGTCAGCAAACTTGGATTTTACCTGTTTCTGAGATTGATTGTTTTTGCTTATTTAAGCAAAAAGAAAGAAACTCCACTGATAAATTAAGAAAAAGAAAAAAAAAAAGAAAAAAAAAAAGAGAAAATTCAGGAAGATTTCTAAAGCATAGAAGTCTGTATCCTTTTAATTTTTCATAGTATGCATGTGAAAAAACTTGCTTTCACTTCAGAAGATGAAATACTTATGGGATGTGAGCTTATTTCTTATTCCTGTAACTCTTTAGATAATGGCTTTAAAAGTGAATCCTTTTTATTTATACAAGGCACTTTTCCACATTTTGGGAAGCTGACACGTGTACTTTCTTGAATTATGACTGCTTTTTTTAAACAGAAAAAATGTGACAAGTAGTTTACTCTCTGGAACAGCCAGAAAGGATATTATTCATTTACTATAGATTAATTCAGCCATTAACTGGAGTTTATGACCACTACAGACAAAGCCATCTGCAAGTGCATTCATCACATTGTGAACACAATGGCTCTGAATGTTCAAAAGATGCAGTTATAAGCAATCAGTAGCTCCATACTTTATATTGCTGTGATTAATGCCAGGGTGAGGGAATGTTCTCATGAGCTTCCTTTTTAGGTGTTTGAAAGATATGACCAAAAGAACCACTGGGGGGGAAAAAGTGCATAGCACGTTTTAATAAATAGAAATAATCTGACAATTTAGGATGTAGAAATGTGCAAGAAAGACAAATATATTTAAATCATAAACAGAGGAGTACATGCATTGCACTATTAAAATGCAGTAAATGCTGCAGTCCATTGCTTCCCTTTTGGAATTTCTCATTTGCCATTTTTCCAAGTCAATAAATTAAGTCTGTTTAGTTCTGCATCTAATTTTTCTGTAGAACCAGACAATAATTTTAAAAGACTGACAGCAAGATGCAGCTATCCAAATCTGGGTGTTCCGATACCATGCAAATAAGCTCTGAGCTAAACACCCATGGCTCCTTATATCAACAATAAGTGGAAACAGGGCTTTCTAAGGAGTTTTTCTTACCTTAAAGTAAAAATTTAAATTAGATCAGATGAATGGCTCTCTGGAAGTGCCCATTTTTTCTCTACTGACTACAAAAGGAGTGTAGGGTAACATCAGTTATATTTACCTATACTACAAATATTTAAAGCTAGGTGGGTCAGATTGCAGCCTGATGGTATAGTTGTATTTTGCAGTAAAGTGGTCACCTAATGAAATTCTCCTTTTCCAATAGGAGGTTAGAGAAAACAGTTTCAACATAACAGCTAATGTAAATAGTGAATTAAAATTGGAGTGTTCCTTTCCTATATAAACAGATACTAAATATATATCTACATATACATGTAGTGTGCAGTGTATGAATACAGGGCATCTTTCTACCACTTATGGTGGAGTGATATTCAAATATATAATCTTATTATAAAATGTGTGGAGCAAAGAAGAAAACCTATTTTGTATATATCTAGACATGACTTTTGCTTTCTCTCAAGATGCATCAATTTTCTTCCTTGTATTTTCACTTGCAGCTGTCCCTTAGCCATCCCTCAGAGCTGCAAGAAGATCTGAGCCTGTGATACCCTGGGGATTTAATGTGTCTGGCCAACCTTGGGTTCAATTAAACTTCTACAGTAATCTCCTAGGACAGGACAGAAATAACTCACCTAGGAATGGTCCTGTCCATAGCCTCTTTTTGCAAAAACAAAATTCTAAGCAGTACAGCAGAATGGAAAAATTTTCTTTGATCTATAGAGAAATATACTACTGTATTTTCTGAATGTTTGCATTTGTTTATGCACATTTCCTATATATAACAATACTGAATACTTTAATAAAGCAATATTACCTGCAAAGGCTCATTGACATTGTCATTTAAATGAAACAGAATTAAAAGGTTAATGAATCCATACAGTTTTAGATGTCTACGGTCTACATTTCCAGGTCTTAGATAATTTATGACATCTCCCTCATAGAAAGATAGGTAGATTTGTAGGATCCTTCTAGCCTAAAAAAGCCATATATTTTGGGAGTCAATATTAAGACACCTAAACTAAAAACTAGGAGTCATCCATAATCCATACAGTGGCTTTCCATAATCAATGAAAAAACTGAATGCAATCGTAAGAGTCTAAAGAGTAATTTAACTGACAAGGATGTAGATATCTATTTTAGGGTAATTTTTGTAATTATTCTCTTTTGTCTAGTGTACTGCTGTCTTGATACAATTCAGAATTTTACTAAAGCATCTTTCACAACAAAATTATGTTTGGCACTGGACTGCATGTTAGTTAACTGTTCAGCTCATCAGGATGATAAAGCTACACTTGAGAAACACAACCAAAACAACTGCTGTAAATGCACACTTAAGTAATTAAACATTGTTTATTTGCATTAATATTAATTATATTCTATAATCAAGCAGTTTCTGAATTATCACAAAGACAGTTTGTGATAACTCTGCCTGTGCTGAATCAATGTCACTTCAGGCTTGCAATAGCCAGATATTGTATAAAACACAGTTCTTCACTGTACTGTAAAGCACTGCCACCAAAAATCCATTAAAACCAAACAAAAAACCCAAACAAACAAACCCAAAACCCCACCCTCTTTTAGCATGTATTATAAATCGATGTGAACATTTGGTCATGTGTTTTCCTTAAAATGACATTATAACATACATGAAAAACAATCCCAACTGATCTCTAAATTTAGGAATATGAAGAATTACATGGAGGCATATTAACCATCAACTTTTTTACTTTAATGTTAAAATGAATGAAGAAGCAATCCTTCTTGACTACATTATCAGGAGCTCTGTATGTGTAAATTTTAGTAAGTGAAGATAATTATGTTAGCAAGCAGCCATTCATTTAAATAGGCTGTTATAGAGATGAGAGAAGATTCGAGTCTCTTCACTTTAACCATCTAATATATAGGAAACCAATCAAATTTAGTCAATAGCATCCCTGTAAAAAATGCAGCAGGCACCTTCAGAGTACCATTTTTCCTATTCTAAAATATGTACAATCAATTTCCAAATGACAATATAAAGAATTTAGTCCACTAACTTAAACTTGACACATAACTTTCAGGTGGCTACAGCATTTTTCTGTATATTATTTTCTCTGAAGCATCAATGTGAGAAACATATACAGTCAATGTCTAGGCTTACTGTTACACTTCAGCAGACTGTGAGAATATTAATAAGCCTCAATGTAAGCAGAACTCAACAGAAATGTAGTTTTCAAAACCTTGTCTTGGTTACAGTTCAAAGAATCGCAAGATGGTTGAATCATTGGAAGTGACCTCTGGAGGAAACCTGTTCCAACGCTCCAGCTCAAGCAGGGTCACCTAGAACTGGCTGCCGAGGACTGTGTGCAGACAAGTTTTTAGTATCTCTAAGCATGTATCTTATCAACCTCTTTGGGCAATCAATGTACTGCCATCAGTTGGCCATATACAACAACCAGATAACCCTGATATACCAGAACAGAATCAACACATAGCAGATCCTTGATATACATACACTACTCTAAAAAATAAATAGGTTAATATTATTTTTCCAAACTAAAAATTCTTCCTTAGGAACATGCCTCCCACAAGCACATCTTCAAATTACTTCTCGGCTTAAGAAAATTAACACAGACATGGGCCTATATAGTTGGACCTTGCTCCTACCAGTGACTCTTGTAATTAAAAAGGAAATAATTTATGACTTGAACTTTTTCTAGGAACTTTCAGTTCCTGTACATAAAAAACACTGTAGTTGTGGTACAATATTTAATAAGAAATCTGACAATAAATCACAATATACATGTTACATTTATCATATAATTGGGCCATCTATTTTGCTGAAATAGATGCAAGCTATCCACATGTGATTACATTTGAAAAAAGAAGATATCTTCAGAGATTAAAAAAGCCCAGTGGTGGCTGCCCACTGAATTTCATAGACACAACCTCATTTCTTTAGTTGATCATATTTCTTTTTTATTTGAATTTAATCTTGTTTTATAGAGTCTTAATATAAATCCAGCTATCAATCACAATACTTGTTGATCTTTTGAAGCCTAAGCTCTTTCATTCAAGTTAAAAGGAAAGCTTAATATTAAGTTTTGAAACTGTTGAAATGGCTAGATTTATAGTCTGATCTATGTCACAGCTGCTCTAAGAAGACTATCTTGTCATTACTGGAGTGCTACTAAAACTTCTTCTGCAAGAACTGAGAAACCCTTTATTGACTATTGAAAGATATTTGAATGCAACATGAACCACAACAGTTTGAATTCTCGATGTAATTGTTAAAACATTCATAAAAATCACTGGTACCACAGGCTTGATATAGATATCAAACATTTTTGCTTTAATGGCAAAATAATGTCTATTTTCATACTTACTTTGTTCATATTCTACAAGTCTCTTCTTTTTTGGGTTTTTTGTTTGGTTTGGTTTTGGGGTTTTTTGTGCTGTTGTAATTCCTTGTCAATATATTGGATAAATTTCAGAAGCCTTTAGTATTTCAAAACACAAGATAGATAATAGTAGTCCTATGAAAGACCTCAAGTTATTTACTCACAGGCATTAACCAATGTTTTCTTTAGCACAAAATAAACCATTGTGTGGTTTTAGTTTCTAAATCTCTTCACCTTGTCTTTATAAAGAAAATATATGATAAGGTCCACTGTGTTTAAACTACTTCAGCATTGAACTTTGACAGAAATCTAGGTGACCTGTTTTAAAGGCCAAAGTTTTTACATGGCTCCCAGGAACATCCCATAGCCAGTTATAAAGGTGTCTTTTTAAAAAGAACTGTGGTACCTATGTTCTGCAGAGAGCTCTTCTGTGACCCTAATCTCAGCAGAAAGTACCTGTCCATGTCCCATGGAGAAGTCTAAAAAAAACAAAGCCATGATGTGTTCAGACTGTTAACTAGAGTGGTATTGCTGTTATCCTTGTGGATGTGGTCCTGTCCACTTTATACTTCCCAGTCTAGCTCCCTTATTTGTAGAAAACCTGATCTGATGGCCCCTTTCAGCACCAGAGACTTCAAGCCTCCCATATCTCTAGAAAGTGTCATAATTCCACATCCAGGAGCACTTTCCGTCTTTGTCTCTCTCCTTTGGAAGCTAAGCCAGTGAACAGATAGAAGCAGGAGAGCAGGCAGCCAGAAAGCATGAGACAGAGGAACAATATGGTGATTCAGCTGCCTTCAGTCTGCGTAAGAGTGATCAAATGCTATTTCAGGAGTGCTCTGGCACCACTACACTATTATACCAGTGGGAACTATCAGTCCTACAGAGAAGAGTACAGCCCGAGTTGCCTGATGGATCTTATATTCTCCATAGGAGAGACAGACATGAAACTTAACAGAAACAGTTTTCTAAAAGAACAGTTAGCTATTTCTAACCATAATGGCATCTTCTGTACCACAATTATATATGCCAATTTAAAACATGTGCTTGAGTCTCTAAGACATTTGTTTCTTCTAGAAGTTCTGTCTTATTTGGGTGCTGCCTTTGATAAATTGGTTCTAAACACACTTAAAATATCTCTTGGAAAAATTTTGAACAACTTCTTGATAACTAAAATTTAAATATTGTGCAGTCATGATACAATTATAAAGGACTCTTTCACTGTAACATATTTCATCATTTAAGCTGTCATCTTAAATTCATTAGATCTTATTAAAGATATTTGGAACTAATTTTAAAGGTTTAAATTTTCTTGCCTATATATTTACCCTCATTATTTTTGTCCTTTATTTGTATGACCATTGTTACTATTAAGCAGTTATGGATATCTTTTTGTAGAATTCTGAACAGGAAGATCCTAGAATAGATGTAGACAACCGTTACTGTACCAAACTTAATAATACAAGAGCAATGAATAAAATTTACAAATTTTTCCTGTCTATAGGGAAAAAGACTGATTCTTTTAGCAATTAGTAGATTGTCTGCAAAAGTGTAATCTTTTTGACAGCCTTTGATTTACAATTATTGCTATCATAAGTAAGATTTTTTTATCTCATAAGTAACATAGCCATTTGAAATTTTACAGTGCTTGTTTAAAGAGTTAATGTGTAAGGTCATCACGAATATCAGTAGAGTATTATAAGGCCATTTTAAACAACCTCACTAAAAGATAACAAAGGATTCAATAAAGCACAAGAACTTTGGGACTAAATAAGGAGACAGAGTATTTAATTTTAATGGAATACATGAAAATTCTATATCATACAGAACTAAGTATTGGACTATTTTCACTTTAAGTGGAAATAACATTTTGTCAACAGATTTCCAAGTACATTCAACAAGAGACTGTTTAATTTTGTAGCATTTGGAATATTCTATCCCCTCTAATACCTAATACTTTATGTCCATGCTCTAAATCTTACTGACTTCCTTCTTTTCATGGAAAGGCCGAGATACCAAAACTCAGGGGATTATGAGCTAAAAGTGATGCAGCAGAAGAGAAGATTGGACAGATATGTGATACAGAATGTAGCATTAAAAAAAAAAACAGATGAGAATGAAAAGAGGTAAATACACTCTACTGTCTGCAGAATGTTAGTAAGTGGATATAAATGGCTTGTGTTTAAACTGTTAAAATGAGAACAGATATAGAAAGCAACAGGAACTCAGAATTAAGACATCTTAGAATTAAAATGAATATCCTATTTCAGACAGTTAAATGTAACTTTAGAAAGAAAGGTTCTGTAAGATAGGAAGCAGGTATTCAAAAGCAAAGGGATCTCTGAGGCTCCTCAGCGTTGCATGAATGTACAGGAACAATACAGTTTCTGAAAGGATCTGTGTGGGACTTGAGGACACAAAGACTGGACCAACTGATCTGTTAGAGATTTCTTGCATGCAGAAAGGTAACCATATTTAAATAGATAAGGTTATATTCAGGAGTAATTTAGGGTGTTGGGATCACAAAGAAGGAGATACTGAGACCTTATGAGCAGCAGAGACCTTATGTATATCTTGAGCTTAGGAGATGCAGCAGGTCTGAGGAAACAATTATAGGACTAGACACTATCATAGTCCTGCCAAAAAATGAAATAAATTACAAAGGTAACAGAGACAGATGTAACTTGTTATAATTAATTTAAACAAATGCAGTAATGAATAAGATGAGGTATCTATTTAATGGACAGATTATGCTGTGTGGGTAATATATGGAACTCCTGTTGGATAACTATCAGATGCACTGTTGCTGTAGTCAGTTAAGAAGGGATCCACATTTTACTGTGATGCAAAGTTTATGCTGGAGACATCAGAGTCCTAAAACACCTGAAGTACTGCCTCCTTCAATAATGTAATGTTGCATTACCCTTATCATCTGCACTGATGGTTATAAATTCTGACTCAAATTAATAGGGATACATCAGCTAGTGCTGACTACTTCTTAGTCTTATAAAGCACTCAGAAAGTTCTATTTGCTAGCTTACCTTGTGTGTGAATAAACTACATTTATGTACATCTAAACCTGAAATTAAATATTTTAAATGTGTAGGTTCTAATAGTTGTCTTGGATCAAGGTTCATTTCAAACCTGCAATATCAAGTTGCATATCATATTATCGTTTGAGAGACAGATAGCTAAAAAATGCTAATAGAGTTCTATTATAGAAAAAAAGAAAAAGGGACTAACATTTCAGAATATATTCCTGTGTAAGGACAAAACTGTCTCTTTACTATGTCATATTACTCAAATGTATCTTATTCTTCATAGAAATCAGAACTGTGTGGGAATCTGTTTTCTAGCAATACATATTTTGAGATTTCAAGTACTTCCACAGTCAGCATCAACATGACACCAAACTCTTTTGGTGTTTCGTAGAAAAATAAGAGGAAAATTCAGAATAGCCCATGTTGAGAGGTGAGGACAGAGAACCTAAATTGCATCTGTCATAGCCCATCTGAGTATTCAGACAAAACTCTCCTGCAAAACTTAATTTTGGAGTTGCCAAATCTTCCATTATAAACAAGGTATGTTTTTGACAAGCACTTTTCTCACACAGCCCCCTCTGTTCTATGGATATGCTTTCTACCACCTCAAGCAAGATTACTGGTGTTGGAAAACTCTGCAGACATTAAATGAAGAATCTCGTTCCTTCTGCGTTCACTAAACCTAGACCATAAGTCTCTTCACATTGTTTATGAAAAAACATGGGCAGACATTTCCCCATCATAATCAACACCTCTTTTCTAAGTTTCAGAGGACTTAGCACAGTAAGTCAATGTTTGCAAGAATATTACATTACCTTCATTTTATATGACTGCTTCTCTTCCTGTTTTGTAACCATTCTCAATCCTGAAGTCAGGATGAAACCTTGATAAAACAAATCACTCTCTTTTCTTACCCTAGTTGCAGACCAGAGTTAATTTAACTAGAGATACTTAATTCAGTGGTCATGTGAAGAGACTCAAACTGTAAATAAGGAAAAATAAAGTATTAAAATACTTTGCAGTTAACAATTGATTTAACTTTGGCTTGGTATACTGGTATTCAAACAAAATTGCATAATGCTAATTCGTTATGTGCTATTGAGGGGTGATTTGATCAATGTTTATAAATATATAAAGGGTATTGCCGGGAGGATGGAACCAGGCTCTTCTCGGTGACACCTGATGATAGGACAGGTGACACCTGATGATAGGACAAGGGGTAATGGGTGGAAGTTGAGGCACGGGAAGTTTCACAGAAACATAAGGAGAAATTTTTTCACAGTTAGGGTGACGCAACACTGGAACAGGCTGCCCAGGGGGTTGTGGAGTCTCCCTCTCTGGAGATGTTCAAGACCCACCTGGATGCGTTCCTGTGC
>JANHFX010012032.1:36472-81252 GCA_027560015.1 Chloroceryle amazona | reverse complement strand
CAGGACAGTATTTTCGAGACATGTTTTTCCCTGCATATTGTGCTTACACAGACTTTTTGGTGGTGCTCCAACAGAAAAACGTCTGCATGTGCAGTTCTAAAAAGCTTTTCAGCGATGTAAATGATTAAAGATGCAGGGACTCAAAACCATACAGATGCAGTGAAAAGCAAAATCCCTGTTGGCTGCTGTACATGACTTAGTTATGTGTTGCTTTCTCCTTATCTTCATTAAAGTTTGCACAGGAAAATCTTTCTCTGTAGTCCCTCATCTGTATCAAATGCTCAGCCACAGCCTATGGCCACAGCACTGCCTCCTCGTGCAACAGGTTAGTGTGGTGACTAAAGTAAAATTAAACAGATACTTCAAAATTCTTCAGCTTTTGGATTAGCACATGTGGGGTTTGGCACTGTAATTGCATGAACAAAATATATAATCCTTCCCCATTATTTTACTGGATACTGTGTGCCAAGAATGACACGTCAAGTTTAAAAAGAAAAAATAGCTCGCTTGCTCCCAGTAACTCCCCCTTCCTCTGCTCCCAGTAACTCCCCCTTCCTAGCTAATGCTTTTTTGCCCGAGAGAAGAGATAGGCGTCACAGTAAGCCCCGAAGGTCAACAATCTTGAATTCCACTGGAGCAGCAAGGGCAGCAAATTCCACAATTAAGAACTAATACAGGAATGTCAGAGTCCCAAGTGATTTCAGTGGTTGTAGTGGAAGTTCAACTCAAAGCATGAAAGCCCTGCTCATTCAAAATCAACACCTCCAATTACCCCTACAAACTGGAGACCAGTGCCTCTTATAGGCAAAAGTATAATACGCCTGAACAGTGCGCTAATATTTCTTTGTTGCTGCAGCATCAAGTCTGTATGACAAGCATATGTCAAAATGGCAAGAACCTCCAAAGACAGCACCACTTCTGTTCTGGTTCTTCCACAACTAAAAATTGGCATAAGGAATACAATATTGTTTCTGTAAGAGCTGAACAGTGAGAAGTGACCTGAGGTAGTCTTCGACAGACGGAAAATCAAGCACAGAAAACATATTTCTTGCTGAAGCACACCACTTTTTTTCCTTCATTATAATAGAATCTTTTTTATTCTAAGGAGGTCTCCTGAAGGAATCCAGACATTACAGGCAGAGGCTCAGTATTTTATTGCCACTTTCTCCTCTAGCATCCTCTCATCCAATGAACGTATTCTACCCTACCCGCTCTACATCATTCCCGATAAAATGTGATCAGCAGGCAAATGGGAGAGCAAAGGGGTGGAAGTAGCATAGATGGTCTGAGTGCCAACAGCTATCACCCCTGCCAGACAGGTCTGTCTGCAACTAGGAGAAAGAACTACAAAGTGTTCTATTTGTATGTTCTTATTTGGATTAAAGTAAAAGCTCCAGAGAGCAACTTAAAGTCTGACAGAACACAATGAATGACCAGTTAGCAGCAGTTTTAAGACTGCTGGAGAAGGAGCAGCACACAGGTGCAGGGCAAAAGGAGGAGAGGAAGAAGACATCGATCCGGAAATAAAGTTGAGCAGTAAAGTACAAATCCACTTCACCCCTTCAGCTTGTTCCAGCAGATGTTGGCAAACAGTTACAGAGAAAATAACTGAACTTGGCACCATGACAGGGGTTGCATTTTAGCTAAATTTGGTCATTTTAGAGTTTTTCTGAACTCTACTGAAATGCAAACATGCTTCGAGTCCATCAGAGACACATGGTTTCTTTTTCCTTTTTTTTAATTTTTTTTTTTAATTGTGCAACTGTACTTAATGAAGCCAAGATAAATAAGCATTCTCATCCACCCCTTTTGGAACTCTCTGCTAATATACCAAAGTGCTGAGGCAATCTGAGTGAATCTACTTGCAAAACAGTTCCTGTTTTATTTGCTTTCCATGTTAAAGAGTCCAGTGCCACAGAGGACTTGGCAAGCCTACAAAGTTCAGTATTTACCATAAGGAGCTGGCTTTTTATTCCTTCCCAGGACACAATGTTGATAGAGAGAGGGAGTCTCTCTCCTCTAAGATTCAGAACTAAAACAATGCCTCAGGATGACACTAACAGGCACTGCTGTGGCATATGAAATCTTTCAATATTTATTCTGATCATATTCCTGGCAGCAACAATGTAGTTAATAAATTCACCTGAAGTCTCCACTAGAATTTTTCATTTCCCATTTTGAGCTGTTTTGAAGTGCTCCTGTGCACTTCGCAATGGTTGCTGCCTTTCATCACAAACACGATTTCATTTTAAGAGTGGAAGAGACTGATCCCTGTAGATGCCAGAAATACTGTACACTACATATTAATAAAAGTTTGGAAATCTACTTAGGATCATCAGATGAAAGTAATGTAAAAGTTTAAAATATAAATATATGCATATTTATCTTTAAAAATAGCTGGAGCATGTTGGCAAGCAATTGATCTTAAAATTCACACTGTTTTCTTGTTGGGTCAATAGAAAAGGATTTAAAACAGACTGCTTCTAAATCCTATGCAAAATCTGGAATTCATTATGCCTACACATGCTTACATTTTCTTTCATATAACAAAGATAGCTAATTACACATCATTGTTTATTTATTTCTAACTGTATGACTTCGATGCTCCCGATGCCTATGTGATTTCAAAATCGTTTGTTGTTTTTACACCCAGAACAGATTCAACAGGAGCACCTGCTTGCTAACGTAGGGACCTGACCGGTAAGGAACTGGACTATCACAACTCATTTCATCTATGGAATACAGCACATCTTACTTCGTATTATACTCCAGGTTCTTATAAAGATTAAAAGCATACTCTGAAATCCTCAAAAGTGGTAACTGTCATACCTGCACTCGCTTCCGTGGAGCACTGCCAATTTACAGCAGCTGAAGAAACGGACACGTTTTAAAATATCTATTGAAGATTCACTTAAGTTTTCAACATTGGGATCATTGAATGTTGCGTCATTGTGGGGGCTGCATGTGGAACAAAAGGGTTTTCTTTAATACATGCTGAAAATGGAAACTGTCATTAGCAGTCGTGTTCTGACTGGGAGGCATTTTTCAGTGACAACTTTTACAGAGAGAAGTGAAGAGAGCTGGACTAGCGTGGAATACAAGGCTGTTTTTAAGCACAAGTGCTATACAGAAACCCAATGACTGCTACTCAGCATTCTACTCACACCTCAAAGAAACACTTATCAAAGAGAGGTGTTCACCTCATGTTTCCTTATTGCAGTATTTCTCCTGAAAAAGCACCTGGGGACTTAAGCACACGCAAACGTGGGTATATGTATTTGTATTACATTTAGATGCACGTATTTGGATAACTTCACCCAAGACTAAGCTAAAATTGTCCCTAGAATTGATCAAAACAAGTTAAATGTTTCAGAGTAAAATTTCACCGGGGTTTTAGGTACTGGGAAACACTACAGCTAATTCAAATTGCAGCTTGGCAAAAGGTAATTATCCTTGAGGAGACGCTTCCTCTGAATAGGTTTCTTTCTTCAAAATAATATTGTTCTTTAATGGTCCCTAAAATATATGTGCCTACAAATATGAAAGCCTGTTTAGTAAGAACTTCATGTGCTCTGTTCTGATTCTTAATTTATAACACAAATGGATAAAAGAGTGCTCTGTCAATTAAACTCAGAGCAGAAACAACAGAAACATGAAAAGGCTACTGTCAATTTAAAGGGAAGACTATTGTCTGAAAAACTTCTAGCGGTTCTTATTAATCTTATATTTTACCTACTTATTCCATTTGGTTTACATCTTTGTGAATTTGAGTACTCTCAATATCCCATTTGTATAGATCTTTCACACTGCTAAGCAAAAGACAAAATGTTACTAAAAATGGGTTTAAAACCACAAAAAGATCCTTAGATTTAACAGCAGCTACAAAACAACTTACTATTAAATTGTATTAAACTAAGCTTGAAGTAACTTAGGCTCCACTTATCTAAGCGCAGACTTATTGGAAAGGTATCTAATAATGCAAAAATATTCAAAGAAGCTACTCCAACACACACGTCCCTCCAAAGAAGTTCTGTGCTAAAGACAGCATTTGTCTGTTGAGGCAGCTCTTTCCTCTGTTCCTATTTAGACGTTTGTGACTGCGGTGCAGCAAAATGACAGGTAATAAATAAGAATCCACATCATTTCCAGCAGTGGAAAATAGCCTCTTCTAGCCAAAATGGGGTCTTGTCCCAGCCAGAATTTGACTGTTACATAAAAATAACAACCGGGATATATCCTGGTCACCTGCTGGTCTGGGCCTGGTTACATCTTCTCTTTGTTAGCCAGCTACATAAAGCAGTTGTCTTGTTCTAACAGATAGGATTTTTAGCTACAGGCCACCGTACTGGTTAACTCAATCTAAATACAGGTTTCTTAGGAAAATCTTCTCTATCTATCAGCAGGAATAAAATGCATGCATGCTTCACATGTGACTTTGCACTCACACTTTCAATTTAATAAAAATAGAATCTCTAAGTGTTTGAATGTACAGTTCCCACTTTGTTTCTAAATTTGGGACATTACTTTAAATGATTGTTGGAAGCATCTCTCACTAAAGGAGATTAGAAGAAAAAAGGACAATGTCTAACTGTAAAGTCGTGATTGTGGAGGAGTTTTCTTTTACTTGGCGTTGTGCAAAAGCTGTTTGGTGGCATTGGAGAATGCCATGATTTGTTGCGTGTTACTGCAAGGTGAAAGAAAACCTCATCATCTGATCACCACTGTATCTTTACAAGCCCTGAAGATAAAGTATGGAAAATCTATAACTGCAATGTTATGTCTGTTGCTGCTGCACTCTTTATTAATCAATCAATGCCTCTCAGCAAAGCTCTTTCAGCCTCCTCCTATAGCAGTTAGACCTATAATCAGCTCTACAAAAACAGTTCAGAGATGCATCCTTTGTGCTTCTATGTAATTTACATATACTAAAAAAAATCACTCGGCGTTCTATTCATAACATGCTATGTAGTGTAGCGTGCACCGTATTAGTGTGCTATAATCACAGCCATTATATAAATAGGCTAAAACGGTTTTTTACATTCTAGAGTAAATTTCACTATTAAGACTAAATGGATTAGATCATTGTTCCCTTATTTCCTTCGTAAGTAAAACACAATTGTTAAGGAACTTGCTGACCTTCCTGTGCATGTATGGTAGGACTAGTGTTCTGTAACATGAATGACTGTTGTAACAATTTGTAAACATTGGTACCTGATATACAGACACCTTCTGGCTCATTTTTAGTAATGAAAGAGAACTTTCTGGATTTTCTAAAAGGAACAACAGTCATCAGTGGAGCAAAAAGCTTTTCCTTCTGCATCAATACAAGCTTCAGCTGCTGCCATTATCATGCCATTTCAGACACTATGCTATCCCATGGCACGTATTGATTTACTCGCCCTTCCTTCACCACCGTTCTCAAGGGGCCTGTCTCACCTGCCTTTAGCCCAGGCATTTTCACCCCCCACTGTTTTAATAAAAATTCAGATTTGGAAGAACTAGTGTTGCAGCTAGTGACTGTACATAGGATTTTACTTTGCTCTTTTGTAGGTGAATGGTCTAGAGGGGAAGGGGCAAGGAGCCTTCATTTCACCAGCTTGTCCACCTTCCTGCATCTAGTGCAGCCCCCGTACAGGAGGGTCAGCAGACCTGCAGTTTTCAGAACTCTGGGTCAGCTGCACAAAGGCTCTCAAAGAAAATCATCTATTAAGTACTCAGGGAAAGATTTATTTAGAACGGCTTCCATGGGAGGCCAGTGAGGTGGATAGAAAGGATAAGAGCACTGGTGAGGAGGTCACGTCCCAGGAGCTCTACTTGCTTTCAGGACTTACAGTGAGCTCACTTGGAAGAGTCATACGTAGAAGGTTGCAGGTATGTAGTCTGATGTCTTTGTAAAAATGTTGTGAACTAATGAAGTTTTTCTGTTAGTTGATTAACACATCTTATACTTCTGTAAGATTTTCTGAAGTGGTCAGCATGATGAGAGATTATTTCTGTCCCATAAGCAACTCAGTCAAACTTCTGCCTCTTAGAGATGATAGTACCTCGATCAGTAGAAGAAGATGTTAACACATTATACAGGAGATAGATATTTTATACAAATCAAACTATAATATGAAAATATGTTATGGTCACAACATGCATAATGATCTCTACAAATGGCTGTTGGCTAGGCATTCTTCTAACGAAAAATAACATACAGGACTTGCCTAATATTTAGATCCCTCTTTGCATAATATCTGGTCCCTGCCATTCTCTACTTTCAACTCCTTAGAACAAGACTTGATGAAATGAAAAGCAAAAAAGCTAGAACAGCACAAAAGTGATGGTAAGAGTAGACGGAGATTCTGCCTCTGTACTGTCATGTCACACCTATCACGATGGTATCTGAGAATATGAACTTGGCTGGTCTGGAGATGATGCTCAGGGATTTGCTTTCCCTTTGCAAAATTCTTGGAAGAACTTACCCTTATCCAGAATATGAATTCTTAGGAATCATCATTGGCTACAAATGAAATAATACATTTTCATGTTTATTTTTCCATCATGATGGTAATGCCATTAACTAGCTTAGTTCAAAACCATGGCTTCTATGAACTGATAGGAAAAGCGTGAGTCACAAAGCTAGAATCTATTCCTCCAGGCAATTAACTTCCCTGCGTCACTTATTAGCAAATACAATGGCAACAAAAACTTTCACTCTCTAATTTCAGCTTTCAAATGCTATCAATCATCATTTTGATCTTCTGTGATAGACTATTTGAAGACATACCCCACAAAACACTCCATCTACGGTTAGAAATTCAGAAAGTGAGCAAACAGGGACAATATTCTTTCTAAATCATTGCTAATTTCCCTTCATTACTGTCTTAATCTCAGTTCTGATTTGAATAGACCAGAATTTTGTGGAATTCTGAATCCAACTCTATTTTGCAGTTGAAGACTGTATTTACTAAAGCAAATACAGTACCCAAGCTTTGATTCAACTTCATCTTTATATCTGTGCTATCTTCACAATACATCTTGGGCTGTATAAAGGGAAATGTTGGCAATGACTCCCTGAGGGTGAGCTATATTGGATGTAACGTGCTCCATAGATTTGCATTCAGTAGCATGGCATCAAACGCACAACTGTATTAGCAAATCTCATTGTACAAGTGTGGAAACCACAACAGATGCTGCCAATCCCAGAGACAGCGCTGAAGTGCAGCCTCACGTATTATCCTCACCCTCTCTACTGTTATGTTGAATTCTGACAGGGTATTGTCCTTTCACAAGCTTCTTTGGATAGGAACAGTCAAAAGATCTTTTGTGTTTGCCTGCTATCAAATAAACAGGTCTTAATGCTTGTACAGTATTTTAATAGAGATATATTTAACTATGTAGATCCAGTTTTGTTGGGAGCTTTGTAATTTAGAGCTAATAAGTTGGCAGCAGCTTAAACTACTAACTTTTGAAAAAGGTAATAAACTCTTCAGGTATACAGAGGTCTGAAATACATCCATGGCCCTTTGGTCTTCTGCCAGGCAGAAGCAGAACTTCCACTGCTTAGGAGAAGATACTCAAACAGCAGCAATATCAGTTCTCTATATGTGCAAAAACTTCTCTCCCCCAAATAAGGCTGAAGAATTCAATGAAGACCTCTTCTCTCAGTTACGTGACTAACAAATAAAAGATACAGACATTACTGCAGAAAATAAATAGAATGTTCTTCTGAAGTCTGTGCTGGATGTGATCACTCAGAAGTTAGCTGGGAAGTTTAGATTACAATTCTTCTATAATCTTCTTCTGCAAAGTATCCATACATTTGCACGGGCAATACAGGAACTGGGTTGATTTGACAACATATCTGTATATGGCACCATCATTTGCCTCTTCACTGCTTTTATTTACTTGTGGTATGCTTCTGCTGGTGGTGGAGAGAGCTGACTGGATCGTTAGCTTCTACAACAACTAACTAACCCGGTTAGCACTCTCCTGTTGGCTTGATGTTTTTAAGAGTAGCTAACATCCATCCTTTCTTCTTTTCCCAGCCTGCTCTAATTCCCTGTTTTTCCTTCTCCCCCTCCCCAACCCTCACCTTTCTCTCAGGAGCAAATGCTAACAGAATTTATATTCAGCAGCTTGTCACATGACAGACATCTATTTTTCACTTGTCAGACCGGCCAAAATTGAAGCAAAAGCGTGTTAGTCTGACAATCAACTACTGCAGATTCTCTGGGTCAAATCTTCATCAAAAGATGGGTGCAAAAAACATGCTTGAAAATTATTTACTTAAAAATATTCAGGCTCAGAAAACAAGGGACAAAATTTCTGCATATCCATTAAGGACATTGTTTTTTTTAACTGGAACAAGGCACAGGATGAGCACAACTACAAGCACATTGGAAAAATCAATAGCCGTGTAACAAGGTATCTCTTTTTAAACAAATCTGTCTGTAAAAAGAAATCCGAATGCGGCTAATCCTTTATCCTCCAATAAAGAGCTAAAAATTTACACGTGCTGCCAGTTTGAATAGGACCTACCATGTTTAATTTATTCTGAGTTATATTTTTTTCCTAGATAAATCAATAAGAGGCAGCCATTCCCCAAGGTGAAAATATACATTAAGAGGGAAAGACATCAGACCAACAGCCTCTCACTTATTTAAGTAGTAGTAGTAGCAGTAGTAGTAGCAGTTTTCCTTTGCTTGTAATGAATGTAGGTGGATTTTATCTCCAATTAAACATCAGTATGCAATGTAATAGTGTTAAATGACACTCCTCCCTGTTTGATAACACAATACTTGCTTTTCCATTATTGATTCTTCCACATAAGTGGCCTGTATAGAACATAACATGCTGTTTAGATTATGCTCCACAATGCTTGAGACAGAGCAAACCCAGTAAGCAAAAGGTTCCCAGCTGCATAAACAATCATACCCTGCTTAGGGCCTGATATGATATACGAATGAAACAGCTGTATTAGCCTTGGCAGGGAACTATTTCAGACACCACCGCACTTGATTGATGTATGGGAGCCATGAACATAAAGCTAGACCTGAATTTCTAGAAGCTGAGATGGTCAGACTCACTTTATCTACTGCTGCTGCTGCTATGTGAAACCAAGGTAATGGATGGTAAAAGAGCAGCAGCCAGGGACTGGATGCTTCTGCCCAGTACTATACAGGAACTTCATTTAAGAGAAGATGGTTATTTTTCCCCTTCTCCCTATGGCATGGAGTGCAGCAAGGCCTTTTCTCAGTGAAGAAGCGATCAGAAGGGGGTTTCTATTTTAAAATACACAAATCACAAACTTACTGACTTCAGTTTTAGTTGGACTGAACCAGATTGGGGTGGATGAGACAACATATTCTGCTATACCAGTTTGTTGCAACAACCCCCAGTCGTTCTGCTTTCTGTCCCATGGCTGTACAATCATCTCCGAATGACACCGCTTTAATTTCTGCAATGGCCAATAAAGCCATGAAGCCAAACGTGTGCAGCTGTCTCGTCAAGTTTTATGAATGCTGGTTTTCAGAGTTGACAGTTCACTTTGATATTACTAATGTCTCCAGGAGCACAAGGAAAGAAGTGATTAAATAACAAGGTGTTTAAGAACACTCTTCAAATGAAGAACTGTCGTCATATTTATTCTCTTATAAGACTAAATACTAAAGCTAAAGCGACATAAAGCAGTTTACGCTTTGTAATTTTTGTGACCTCTGTAAAAGCTGTAAAAGCAAGAGAGCCAGGGATCTTTTACAATTTTAAATAAACAATAAAGAGAAGTGTTTCAAAGCTCAAAGATTCTAGAACACAAAGGAATTCCACTTCTACTGCCTGCATGCACAAAACATGATTATATGGCTGAAACTGAAATAGAATTAAAATAGGTAATGGGGAGGTAAGAGAGGGTGGGGGGGAATTTTAAAAAGAGATTTTAGTCCCTGTATTTCCTCTATTTGGAGGACTAAGATAAATTCCAGAAATGACTTAACCACAAAAAACCACCACAGAGTGAGTGAATCATTGGAAGTATTAGCAGCTCCCAGAGAGAGTACACTGAACTCAGTGGATCCGTAAACCTGTCCCACAAGACAACTTCTTTGTTCCCTTAAACAAAGCACATTTGAGCACATTTTTATGTGCTTATGGTTCTAGTATTTTGAATGTACTAAGCTGGAATATCTCGAATGCCATCCTGGGAGTTAGGAGTCCTGAGTTGTGT
Source organism: Chloroceryle amazona (assembly GCA_027560015.1). Lineage (NCBI taxonomy): Eukaryota > Metazoa > Chordata > Aves > Coraciiformes > Cerylidae > Chloroceryle > Chloroceryle amazona. The sequence continues at coordinate 71,042 of JANHFX010012032.1, read as the reverse complement.
TCCCACCTTGAACTCCCGGTTGCAATGTGGTCACCCATTCTCGCAGTCTTTCAGTTCACCAGCCTGCACTATGGGTATAATAATATTTGTCCCTGTGAATAAGATATTTTAAGACTGAGTGTTAGCAGAGTGGTTTGAGAGTCTCGGATGAAAAGTATTACATAAATCCAAAGGATTTAATGCTTAGGAAGATGAAATGCGAAGAATTCTTTTCTGTTATTTTAAACTATTGAACAGTTTTTAAGACCCATTTTGTCAAATTTGAACATACATTTAGAAAAGGAAAAGCTTTGGGGGTAAAGTTTCCGGTTCCAATGTTATTATCTGTTTTTATCAAGTTTGCTTCATTTGCAAGAATGGGAGAGCAACTGAAATAAAACTGTAAGCCAACAGCAGTCACAGGATATTGTAGTTGTGTACAAAACCCTCCAGTTTACAAGCTGCAAAAGCTTCCATTCAACAAGGAAGGCAACCTGCCACACACTGCAAAAGCAATCCATTTTGATAAAATGCATGCCTTTGTGAATCATAAGCAGACTTTCTACAAAACTGTCTCTCTTTTTCTCCTGATTCCCTGCAGACGTGTGCAATTTTCACTGCCTGTCAGTTTATCAAAAAGACCAGAGCATCAAATTTCAGCTCTGGATTGTCAGGTCTGATCCCTATTTCCTTTCAAATTCCAAAATACTGACACATTGATTGGAGTTCATGGTGTCAGACAACAGCACTTAAGAGACATTTTTGCTAAAATATAGCTTCTGATCTATCTTTTATGTTGTTTTTTTTTCCTTTTGCAGCCTCCAGAGTATTGATCTGGGACTCATTTATATATGATTTTCACAAAGTAGCAGGCAATTCGCTCAAACAAAACAGTTCTTTTGTATAACCTTTTAAAAGGGGGCCCATCAAAGGGGATTGATCTAGCTTATTTAGTTTGCCAAGACATCCCCCTAGCACTTCCATGAATTGCCTGTATCTTTAAGTTCCCAAATGCTAGCAAGATCTAAAGCAAGCGCTCGTGGCTACACAGAGTGCTCAGGGTATTGCAAAGTTTAGGCATGTTAGCATCACGTAAAAGTTGTGACTCCACAGCAACAAACACATACACATGCTCTGATAATCCTGATATTATCTGTAAAACAGCTTTAGTAAATACATTATCACAGCAGATCTTCTCTACTAGATACTAGCTGAGAATAATGTCGATATAGGGTTTGATTCTGACATAGACCCCTCTCTAAAGCATAGATCTCTGAGCCACCCAAACAGTCATTCTGCCTCTTCAACAATTGTCCCTTTTCACTGGACATTGTGAAGCTGTGACATTGTAAAACAGATTGTGAGACTGTGTTGGAAACTGCATTTGCATGTATTTCAGAGGTAGGAGCAGCGCTCGGGGGTACTGCAGCGGTGCCACTAATTGCATAACAATGGATTTTGAACCACTCCAATTCCTGTGTACATAGTAATTTAATGTAAATGGTTAATTTGATTCTTCCTCAAGTGTGGAAGTCAGAGAATGCTGCAATGTTTCTCCAATTACACTAAATAAGCTCATTTCTTTTTCAAAAGTGTAAGGTGGTGGGGTTTTTTACCTCCCCACCTCCTGCCCCCAGCATATTTAGCAGTGCGTGCCAACTGGCTGGATTTAGCTCTAATGTTGCTACCTGGTTGTTCAGGAAACACACTTTCTTTTTTTTTTAATATTTCATAGTTAAAGCAAGTACATTCCAAGGGTAAATTTTCTCTCTCTATATCTGTGTGGTTTTTAGATGTGTGTGTACATTTCTATAGGCACATACACAAACATTTTGACAGAGCAATCACCTATGTCTCGGATGGCCACTAAGGGAGCAGAAAATGAAGTATCTGTTTCACCACCCTCTCAACTGGGCCTCTTCTTTTCAGAGACAAAAATTATCAAGGCCACTTTCAAACTGTGGTCACACTTGGAAGAGATGGAGAGGGTAGACACTGTCTGTACTAACTGGATGAAAACCTTCAGAAGTTTCTCAATAAAATTTGAAAGGACAGACGAGTAAGAGGGAAATTTTACAGTGTTTGAATTGGGATCAGAGGTCAATGAATAAGCAATCCTTAGAACTTCCAAAAGAAGTAATAGCTAAAATAATATAAACTATATCAGCTAAATTCCTGATGTTAAAGCAAAAATTGTTTTATCCAAACTTCTGTACAAGATACCTACCCCTCTTCAGGAAAACTGTATGGAAGTTACATGAATTTTACCACATCTACTTTTAAACCTTCTCATATCTGACCAGTGATATGAGAAGCTTTATACTCTCCATTTATTCTCTATTTCTATTAACTTCAGAGAGCTTCAAAACATACATTATTTTTAAAAGGATACTAGGAAGACATTGGAGGTTGGGGACAAAACAGCGATGCAACAATACATCTATTCTTACTGCTAAAATCCTACTTTTCCAAAAGCAGAAATGCCTTTGCCAACCACCTGAACTAAGAATGGAAAAAGATATTTTATATGCAACTCAAACACATCATGCAGATAAGGAAAAAGAAAATCTACTAGTAACTGGAGAGAAGGTGAAGTTGTTGTGCTGGCAACATCCCGAGTTCGTGGGACGCAGGAGTGCACACACGGTGCGCTGCAGTTTGAAGTACAAATTTCCTTCTGCAGGGACTGACCTACATTTACAGAGAGAATTGAAGCTGCCATTTGCTCATCTTACTGAAGGGAATGTCTGTTTTTAGGCTTCCATATGACACTGGTTGTATCCAGAACAGTCACGTACGTAACAATAAACCGTGCAAAGTTAATACCTAACTACAAGCATATATGAAACCTTTCTTTTTTAATACACTGCTTGTATATTGTGTATGCATTTTAACACACACTCACACAGCTACAGCCACACGTTCTAGCTACAAGAAAGATCTGGGTTTCATTTTCAGGCATGAGAAAGAAAAAAACTCTTTTGCCATGCTCTTTGTTTTAAAGGATATAAAATATTTTGCTTCTATTTGAATTTGGAATAGAAGGATAAACAGGTGAGTGACAATGTATGGTATGTGCTGTGATGTTCTCCCTTTAGCACAGAATCCTGGTTTTATGCAAGTAAAACAGCACTTTCCCAAAAAGGTAAGAATATGTTTGGCTAAATGAAAGATCAGTTATGAATTTTTCAGCATAATTACTTTTGATCCATTAGTACCTGAATCGCAAGCCAAGATCAGGGTAGGTGTCTTGTTTCTGAATCATTTACAATTTAGTTAATTAATAGCGAAAGAAAACCAAGGCACAGAGAAGTTGAGTGACTTGCTAAGGGTCATAAAGTAGCTCAACAGCAGACGCAATAAAAGAGCTCTGGTTGACTTTCAGCCCATTTCCTTCCCACTGTGCCTTTTACACTGCAACACATAGGGCCCAATTTTTTCCACGTGTTACTCTGTCTGGTGAAATTATAAACTGGTAAAAACAACATAGAACTCCTCTTACTGGAGTAAACTGGCACTGGTATTTTATTTGTGAGAGGATTCCATCATTTATCTTTCTTAGAACAAACCAGAATTTGTAGCTACCCACACTATAAGAAATACACAATTTAAAAAAGAAAAAAAAAAGTCTGAAGATCTAAAACATTTCCAATAGCTTTAAAAAAAATGGAGCAGAAGGCTACCCCGCACAATTCCTTATTCTTCATGTCAGTTCTTCTAGAAACAGAACCTCATAACTGCTAAGTTTTGAGGCAGCAGGTATGTGGAAGCTACAAAAATTCTCAGACTGTGAATGCCACAAAATGCAGAAGAATCTTCTGTCAGCGCGGATGCACATACGCATGTTGGGATGCAAGATCTTTACAAAGGCATAAACCAGCCGGCTGTGTGCTGGTCAACTCAGGTAGTTTTACTTTCAGAGTGATAGATCAACACAGGATTCAAATATTGTGCAGAAACCAAAACCAAGTAAAAACATGTCCTGAATTCCCCTGGAATCAACATGGTGAGACTGACCTCTTCCCTGCTTCATCAGTTGTCATGAATTGTTGTTCACGTCCAGACCTTCTATGTAATCTGTAAAGCACTTACACAGCAAAGCTCTGGACGTGGTATCAGCAGGCAGGCTGATTTTTTTTCCTGTGTCTTTCCTCCAGCACAGAGAAGATGTATTTCAGATCTTCTTAGTTCCAGTCAGGCCATTGATAAGGCTGCCACAGCTTCAATCAGATTAGGATTTTGCCTACACAAGTCTATAAGTAGAGGAGGACCAAATATACCTGTAGTACAGGCTTCTATACTATGAGAAAAGAAAGATGTGCTAGCAGAAGAGCAGGCAGCAATTCTATGTCAGCTGCCCATCTAAACCAATCACCATTTGGCAGTAATGCCTTCCTGAAAGTGGCCAGTGAGCTGGGGAAGTGGGCATGATGCCATTCAGACAGATGGGCAGGGGTCTTAGGCAGCCAAGAGACCGTGTATGTGTGTCAAGTGAGGGTACTTAGGGCCGGATTCCCAGCTGGGAATATCCACATGGCTACCCAGTCTAAGCTTGCACTTTGACAAAGAAACGCGCCATTGCTAATCCAGCTCGGGGTTGGATTAACTGGGAAGGAAAAAGAACAGCTTCCACCACCACTTTGGACTCAGGACAGCCGGGTGGCTGGAACACAAAAAGGCCTGTTTCTTTTGTCTTTTGCTTCAACGCCCGCGTGGAAAACTCTGTTTTGAGTGGATACGACAGGAAATACAGCAGCCAGCATCTTCCACTGAAGAAGAGCCTCGCTCACTGTTTTTAATATACACACACATAAGTAATGCTACTCTTACCAACCCCCATACTTAACTAACAATCTCTAGTGTCAGTAATTGTCTCTCTCTTTCTGCCATGACTTTGGTTATGCAATATTGAGAATAACTGCTATGCAAAATGTACTTTAGATGTTCTACTTACAACGTTAGGTTTTCTGAGTCCCTGCATGGAATTCTTATGAGGCATTGCAAGGCAGAGGTGGAACAAAATCTCAGTGGATGTCAAAATCTAAATTACATAAGACAGGAACATTTTGGAACTCTACCCTATTTTAAGCTCTAAGTAAATCACAAACCAATCAATAGGAGCACAGTGGGGTAAGTGAGGGCCATTGTGTACCTTTAGTGACTAAGGAAGTTACCAATTACATGTAATGTGGTGATACTGCATGTGTTAGCCCACTGAAAAGAATACCATAAACAAATAGATATTTATCATTTCACACGCAATGCGGAATCCATAATCAGGACTAGTCAAACGATAACATTTAGTACCTCCACGTCACTCAGGACCATGGATTTTAAGTAATTTCCATTACACTTCTAAGATGCAAGAGGTATCATCACCATACTGCATATAAAGAACTGACACCACGAGCAGCTTTAAGGACTTGCTTATTTTCGATGAAACAAGTGGCAATAGTTACAGAATTACAAGGAAGTTTCTGGTTTCTAAATTTGTTGACAAGCCACTAGATCTTAATTAAGGTTTTAGGGCCAGAGATTTGATTGCCAGGATTGTAGCTAACATACTTTATGCTATAAAGGAAAAGCAGTCATTCTAGAAATTTTAAAACTTCAGGATTTGATTCAGAGTGGCATTTGTAGGGTTTAGAACAAGTGGTTTTGGGAACGACAGGTTGAGTGCTGCACAGAGGGATAGGAAGCAAAACACAAAAAGTGACTGCACATCATTTGCAGATCTTTGCACTCTTTTGGGCTCATGGAACACATACAGCCTTGCAACTAAAGATCATTGTGAATAGGTTTGAAATCGAATGCAAGGATTTAAAGTAGCTTTAATATTGATCACCTTCATGAGACAACGCTATATTTTGTATTATTCTGTTTTATATGGGGTTAGAAAATAATTTCTTTGTTCTCATCAGTATGCAAATCATTACAGTTGTGTAATGAGCTCCTCATGACTTCTTTGAGCTTTAGCTGCATGCTCTTAAAGAAGCAGTATACATTACAATAACAAATGCCACTCCACTCTTTCATCTAATTACTAAAAGTAATCCTAAATTTGACATGCTGACCTTTCACTTCCATCTCTTTCAGATAGAAAAAATAAAAAGAAACTTGGCGTTACTTAATGAAAGGGGTGCAGTGTAGGAATCCTCAGTCCTAGTAAAAGTGAAACTCAACAATCAGGATGTATTTTAGCTGCAATTTTTTTTTGTGAACGGTCCTGTTAGTCCTGTCAGCTAGAGCTAGACTTGTGTACCTCAGCTCTCGCGTTTCGATAGCTTGCAGATTCCCATTGTTATTATTAGCTACCATTTGCAATGATATGCCAAAGGAATATTTTACACTATTAGCACACCTGCTTTTTTTTCATCAGTGCCAGTCATTCCGCAGAATCAGTCTTTGGACAAAATATTGTGCCAGAAGAAGTAACAGAATGCCATCATTTAACACAAGGACAATCCCATCCTCTTTAAACATGGATTGATGAGCTGGGGAATACAGAATACTTTTGGATTCGCCCGTCTATCAGTGGTTCTGCATGGAGGTCATAACAACATAAGCTTTGTGAAGCTCCCAAAAATGAGAAAAGCATGTTGTGCTGTGTCTCATTTCTATGTAAAATTAATGAAAATAAAGCAAGGCACTTCCCATGCATAATGAATAACCATGCCAAACTATCAACTTTTTCAGACTTTTCCTCTAGAGAGCTTTTAAATGAGGTCAACAGCAAACATATCTTCACATTTGATCTGAGAGGGAGACGCACAGAGTAACAGAGCTTGTCCATGCAAAGCACAGTAACAAGCTATTGTTGATTTTGATGATGAGAAATAGAATACTAAATACTACCCTTGTATTTGTACCAGATAGGGATTTCACAGGTTCGGTTACAGAGAGAAGACAGGACTGTGAGCAGAGATACACGTAGTTCCCATTAACAATGCTGAAAAGATCAATGCTAGCGAAGCACAAGAATGACAACCCCATATGTCAGATGCAGTAGGACCAACAGCACGTGTGTCCTGAGGGAGAATATTATTCCATAGAGGGGTTTCAAAGAATCAGGTAAAATGCTGACATTCTACCTTAGAAACCAACAATTAACATCCCATCTTAACAGAAATCAGCACTAGAACAGCCACAGGAAGAAAAAAAGCAACGAAATTTTAGGGTGGTATTAAGCGAAACTACTGTAACAGCTCAATGTTCTTTCCTGGTCGGAAGCAGATCAGATCAGATCAGCGATCAGTGCAGCTCAACTGAATATTGTACATTTTTTCCTGGTCCGTGCAGAGATGCTATTTTTTGGCTATGACAGACAGACCATACTCTGGAAGTACAATAATATACATCAAATGCATTGCATAACTCAGAGCTTGTTCCTCCTGTGCTAAAAACAAACCAACTACTGTTTTCTGTTATGTTTATAAATGTTCTTTTACTACAGAAGAGAAACAAATTCCATTAAAGAAATTCTTGGTAGCATTCTGGAGCTCTCTCTCAGCCCTGGCATCTCCTGCTTGACTTCTCACTGACTCTGCTAATTCCTCTTTATGCCCAGCGGCCTCCCATGGGGATGTCCAAGGGAAGCAGCACACAGAAGAGTATCAGCGATCCTTCCCATACAGCCCTACGCTCCCTTTTCCCTCTACTGCCTGGCACTGGTAACAAGCACAGGCTGGCCTGGCTGTTTCATAACCTCCATTTAGGACACGCTGCGGGAGCTTTACTCCCGAGAGGCACCTAAAGTAAGCAGCCAGCCCACAGGCTGCAGGTTTGCTGGGCATGGGTAAGTTGGGAAGAAGTCGCAGTTCACCTCCCGCAGCAAGGCAGAATTGGAGCGTCACTAGGCTTAGCAGCTCCCTCTCCTGGAAGGATGCTCTCCGTGGACAAGCAACAAGATCCTGCACTGCCGCTGGGAGAAGGCAGTTTTTATCTCGGGAATCTTATATAAGGTTTTCTTGTAGACATTTCATTAACAGAACTAACCTAATTAAGAATCAAACTTCTACCCCAGTGAGGCTAGAATTACAAGATTACATCCGTACTTAGAATTTTCCTTATTAAGGGTCTTTGTTTCCTTTTTCTTTTTTCACTAATTGTACTACTACTGCTATTTAAATTAGCATTAAATAAATTTTCAGTAAAACTTACAATATCCAATTTCAGTTGAAAGCATACTCTGCTGGCCACTGTAAAACAGATTCCCTAAGTCCTTTGTCCTGAAGATCTCGTCATCTCTATAAAATGATACTAATTATTTTTATCATCAGCAGTAGTAGTACTATTAGTGTAGGACATAATCACTGACAGCCTCCTGGAAAATGTCAAGAATCAAATCTCTATCTCCAAAATGCTACCCTAATATTTTAAAAACAAGGCAATTACTTTTAGAAATACGTTTCAAATTAAAAACAAAACAAAACAAACGCCAAACATTTCCCTTTTCAAAATCTTCTCTGCTTTGAGAACTTTCTAACTTGGTAGTGGGGATGATTTTAGATTTAGCAGGCAATTAATCACTATTTTTCATCAATCAGTACATTTTGTGAAGTCAAAAGTAAAAAGTCTACACTTACTTTCAAATAAGCTCATTATTTCTTTTTGTCTCCTAAGAAGAGACATTGTTGGGAAGTTGCACAGCTCCCTTTTGCATGACTCAGAGAACAAATCAAACTAGGAATCCGGATTATAGATCTGGGCCATCAAAACTTTGAAGACATCTTGATTACAAACACAGATACTGTTGCTTGCCGCTCAACAGAAGTACCCATAAATCATAAACAGCTTCACCTCTTACCAAAGATTAATCTCCACTTACACCAGTAATAAAAAGAAAAAGGCACCATTCCTCCCCTGGAACAGGAGCCTCACAGATCTTGTCAAACTTCATTTTTTATGCATTTGCTCACATAATTTAAGACTTGCTGGGGGAAAAGTGTTGGCTATATTTGAAACTCAGACACTTATTAAAATTATGAGAAAAAACTAATAAATACACACATAAAAGAAAGCTGCTTCCTTTATGCCAGCTCTTGTCACACTGCATCTATTCAGCCAGACTATTCACAGCCACAATGGTGGGAACACAACATTTTAATGTTGCTATACGGAGTGATCATTCCAAATGTGTATTTCAACTTCCACTTTTATCGCTGAATTGAAAATTTGGAATGTATTGAAACTGTTTGTTGATAGGCAACTCGTTAAATACATTTATTTGTATAGTAAATTTTAATGTATTCAAGCCTGTCATTAAAAGCAAACAGAATCCACAGAACAATTACTGCTTAGGAATGTGAACTGCAGTGCCATACCCCCCGCCTCCAGCCCTGGTAGTCTTCTCATCTGTATGTCAGCATTTCTCCCCTAATGAGTTAATAGAGTTGATTTTGTCATTTTCTTCAGAGATGTCATTTAAGACAAAAGGCAGTGATAGTTCAGCAATCCATCTGTATAAATAGTTGCACTAAACAGGTAGAATGGGGTTCGGAAGGAAAATAGTATCTTAAAAATGCTGGAGAAGAAGCCCCAACTATGCAAATTGTTCACAAACTCAGCAGTCTGGCTGGAATTTAGGGAATTTGGGTTAAGCCCCCAAAGTGAGCAGAACCTACTGGGAAGGTGGAATGGTTAGGCTAAGTGATCACTAATTTGGGCTCTCTAAGGTAATTTACATGCTAGTAATTAAAGTTTAGATTCCCTTGCTGTTCTATTTACGAACTCTATTAACCTATGACCTTTCTCTGAAGTTTACACCCAATTGTTTTCTTTTTTTTTTACTGAGCAAAAGGAAAGCAGCTCCTGTGGAAGTTATTTCTCCTAATAATTAATTTTACGTGGACCCTGAGAGGTAGATACATACTTGAAGACAATCTGGCTGGCTGTAGTGTTGTGCCGTGTAATTATACTAAAGATCTGGCTTTGTGATCCCTCTGCCGTGCCATCGATAACATACTTGTTCTCCTTTGTATTGATTTTGCTTTAAGTGTGGCCAGCCATATGTTTTCCGTTAAGTTGAACATAAACTGACGGGTAAAATTCTGCTGCAAAATATAGTGACGCAAACAAAGAACATGCTTTGGCCCTACATTTGCCTTTTATTAACTCAATTTTAATGACAGTTTAATGATCAAGTGCAATAACTCTTATACTATGCGTAGGCACATTATAAAGGCAAGAAGAAAAAAAATGTCTGGAACTCTGTTGTAGAATGAAACAAGTTCATTCTGATCCACAGCTGAATGACTGGAATAAATGTCATTGTTTCCTACCACGTCTTAATATTTGTATTGCACACTGTTCTAGCATGTTACGATTCGGGGAGTGCTGCTTTTGGAGGATGGATCTTTAAAGGTGAGAGCAAACATTCATATCCAGGATGCTCATCGTGTGCAATAGAATGGCTTAAGCAGCATAAGCAGGATATTCAATAATGTGGGGGGAAAAAACCCAAATCTTCCCAAAGAAAGAGCAGTGAGTTAATCTGAAGCTTTCTGCTTTGGGGAGCTGAAAATGGGCAACATAGATGCTAATTTCTGGAGAAAGGGGCAGGTGCTAGGCTGCATAAAGAGCACGCTCCTTTTCACAGCAAGGGGAAACACTGCACAGAGAGAATTAATGAGTATGTCGGGCACCAGGGAATAAAATAGCATCATAAACTTCAGTAAACAACAAAGCTTCAGAGTTCGTCTTAATTTGTAGCAGCGCAGGCCTCAGGAGCCTATTGCCCTTCTGTGGGACTAGCCCTGGAGAGACAGCTGCTTTGCACCAGTCACTGATATAGCTACATCTATAGATTAATACATTTCTATATATAATTAATGGGAAGAGCAGAGCAATATGTGCACATTCATGGAGACACTGCCTTTCTGCTGTGGGATGTGTAACAGAATATCTTACACTTGGCTCTAGAATTACATTCATGTATATAGCGCATGAATTTTATTCGGAAATAACTTATGACAAGATCTCCATATAAAATAAAGATTTAATAAAAATGGATTTCACAGCACCATAAACTAACTATCCTTCAAGTTTGTATTTTCCCTGAGAACTTGGATATGCTTTTGTGAATTTACATCACTAAAAATAAACAGCACGTTCATTTGTACCACTGATACAAAGACATAACCATCTGCCATCCTCAAGAAACCTACATGAGGCTGGAGCTTTTCTAACTAATCTTGGATATGATAGATTCATATCACTTTCAATGTCACACAGAAAAGACATAAGCAGCTGAGCCCCCCCCCAATTTGAGACACAAAGTAGCGTGCACCTATGCCTTTACTAAATTAGAAATGTTGTCTCCTCCAAATTGCAAGTAAATTCAGGGTTAGTGCATTACATGTGTTATTTGTCGTGCTGTTACTCGTGTCCTACCAGTAATATTTTAAAGTCTATAACATAATTCATAAGCAGAGATACATTCTCAACCAAAACCCCAAGTTAATTGAATTCCACCAAAATTACTGTCCCTAGTCAATCTGAATCCAGTTTCTGATGAACAGTTGCTCACCAGTATGTAAATAAATGTAACAGTGGACGAAGGTATTTTACTTAAATACTGCTTAAATAACAGTCACTCCCAATAATATCCCAGGGTATAGATACCATTGCTTGGGATCAGCTTAAGATTCTGATCAGTAAAAGAGCAAAAGTTTGTTTCATTAAATTTATTTCAAATTATGATTAGAGCATTTCTATTCTGACTAATGTGGATACATCATATGCCAGAACACGTGTGGTCAGCTACCTGTTGTTCTAGTCTTTTAAAGGCTTTGTTTTCACAGAGAACAAATTTCTTTAGAGTGAGTGATGTTCATAAAAGACACAGATCAGATGCACATCCTGAGGTAAGAAGTCAAAGTGATCTTCTGTGAAACCTGAAGCAGCAGCCTCTCAGAAGAGGATCAATTACACTTTGTGTTCAGAGGTATGGGCAAGAAAACGTATTTCTGGCAAACGCAGCAATATTCTCTATCCTAAGCTAAAGTTTTCTCTCGACTAAAGCACAAAGGAATTGCTGTTAACAGAACAAACCAGATCTCCAAATACGATTTGAAACAACACACAACTCTTAGTTTTAAACTCTTGCTGTTTTTCTCGCACAAAGGCACTGGACTAAGAAAAGCACTCCTGTATGAGTTCTAAGCTTGCTTAGTAGTCTTAGGCACATTCCAGCAAACCCCACAATGATAGAAAACATGATTTCTGGCTTTTCAGGATTTTGTTAAAACTTGCAAACTAATTACGTATTTTGCTGAAGTTTATAAAAATAGATTCCTGTTCTCCATATTTCAGATGGAGAAACAATTCTGACTTGCAAGAAATTACATTTTATAGCGTTGTGTAAACATTTAACTTTTGATTAGAACATAGGAGTTTTCAAAGCCATTAGGTAAATTATTGAACCAGCTTAGTTACCTATTTGCCCAACAACTGCATTGTTAATAATTTTGACATTTCACCTGAGGAAAAAAAAAAGAAGACACTGTATTTTTTTATTTCTAACTTTCTCCAAAGGAGTAGTCCACAGAATTTCTTTTCCTGTCCCAGGAGATGGTAACATGCTACTAGTCTCCAGCAGTGACAAATCTCAGTGGCAGTATCTATGCACAGTGTTGGCAGAGATAAGTCCCTACCTATTGCCTTTCCTTTTTCTCTCACCTAGGAGCAGGAACTCATACAATACCTACGTACACATAGTATATTGTACAGCATGTGGCACGGATGCATTATCAAGAAATAAGATAGCTAAACTGACAAAGGTTTTCTTAAAAGCATTTCTATTAAAATGTGTCTCCACGGGCTGCTACGTCACTTTCTTTTTATTTGTAACATGAACACTTCAGGCTGTGGTTCAGCCATATTTTCAGCAAGAACAGTGTAAACCATGTTCCAGTGACAGTACCACTGGAGGTTACAAAGACATCTACTCTGTAGATTCTGCCATATTCTAAAATGATTCCAACATTTGAATCCCTTCTTAAAGATGTTTCAGAAATGTGTATAAATCACATCAGTCCCCTTAGGCAGCAGGAAACCTATCTTCTTTTCTCTGCTTGATTTCAGACTGTGCATACTGTGTGGTATCATTATTAAGTATCAAGAACAAGTATGATTTTCTTCCTTGGTGTGCAAAGAACATACAATCACTTAGTTTCCAAACCTATAATATAGGCTAGAGCAGAAACCTTTCTGTTAAGGTAGCTTCAAATCTGTAATTTTCATTCATTCCTTGCTGGCGTTCTTATTTCTTATCTCCTCTCTACTCCCCTGGTAACATATGAGAAAGTATTAAGGAAAGTAAATAAATAAGGAAATGAATAGAGCATTCTTCAGTTTAAAAAAAAATATTAATTAAACCCTAAAACTGACCCTCCTAGCTCCCAGGATTTCAGGAAACACTTGCTAACATGCGGTACCATGTGATTTTTCAGCATACTCAGAATGAGAAGTATTTGTAGTGACTACACCGTACCTCTGACCATGCTGTCATAAAGACTACTGACAGCATAGCAAATTCACTATCTTCTCTGTTTCTTCTTTGTAGTCCTGTTACACAAAAGACAAAGAATTACACGAAACACCAGCCTGAATTAATCTCTAGATTTAGCACTTTTTTAGGAAAGCTACAGCTCAATTTGGAGTACTTTAAGGACAAATCTGGTCTTTCATACTATGTATGAAAACTTTACCTCCCTCATTTATCTGCTGTCCCAAGAGAGTAGTTCAGATATTTTTATATTCAACATGAAAACTTATAGCTGTGTCAACAAAAGTGGTTGTTGATATCAAACCAGTTAATGAATCGGTGAGCTGCTACTAATAACATGCACATTAAAATCTGAACTACTACCCGAATCTAAAGTACACTACTAATCACACTGGTTCTAGGCTGTTTCTCACCTGAGCAAACCCACGTGCAGTTCTCACCCAGATCTGCAGAGTGCTGTGGGTGGTACTGGACCCTATCCACTGCAGAGAGATCAAGATGGTGAAGGATAATGAAGCAACATAACTATAAAATGTCTCATTCTGCATTCAAATGAAAGTCAGAGATGAGCCAGTACAATCTCTTTCTATAATTTTACTTACCAGTCTGCCCTTGAAAGTGTCTCAAAATCACTTAGTGAAGTAAGATCTTGAAATGTGAAGACCAAGTGCCCCATTTCTCTATAGCTAATTAGTCCACACATCTTGCAATGCAAAAATATAATTGACTCTGTGTGTAAAACTATCTGGGGGGAGCCGGTGTATTTGCATGCTAATACAAGGAACTGTTTGTAAAGATAGACCCCTCCATTATAAATGGGATATCAAAAAGGTGCCAATTATGAAGAAGGGGTGTCCTGCATTATAAACCAACTGCCTTGTGCAGCTAATTGCTCTACAGGCTGCACAATCCAAAAATATAATTGACCCTGTCTGTAAAGCTATTTTTGGGAACAAGAAATCATTAGCATGCCAAAACCAAGTGCCAGTTACAAAGCAGGGAGAATGACCACTGTGACCATCTGCCTCCTAGATCTACACTCTTCTGGAGGGAAAAAAAAAAAGGACCCCCCCACACCCCCTCTTTCTTACTGCTGTCCAAAATAAAAACAGGGCTTGTGGGATTTTATGTATAGGGCATTTGCAGTACTCTGCAGAAGAGGAATATCTTTCAAAGGAGTCTTCTGTTCAGATTGAAATCTTGCCGGAGAGGATCACTGTCAATTGGAGTACTGTGTCTTTGTATATAGTGTTGTGGGTTGGCAGCGATTCTCTTCCTAGGGGTGTTCCTTATTTCCACCTGGAGAATTGGGTTCCACACAAACACGTGCAGAAAGTCCTTTAGTCAGGCAACATGATAACTTTTTCCATTACTAAGCAGTAAACACTGGTGAATTAAAGGACATGGGGTAATGGCTGCCTGTGTACCCAAGAATAACAACAATGGGACAGATGCTCCAGTTTATATGTTCCCAACACATTGTGAATAATCAGCTGTACCATAGAAATACTCAGGTTTTTTTATATTATATTTTCGCCTTCAGCACACATAAAATGGTCCAAAACCACCTGCATTTTTTGTGCATATAGCACTTAAGTATTTCCACCATCCAGAAATACTGATGTTTACACTAATTCTCCTTGTCTACATTTCTTCTCTCTTGAGACATTACTGAGAAAAAGTTCACTCTTCACAACTTCATTAACCTTGGGGAAAACTGCAGACAAGTACCCATTAGGTTGTTCCATTTTAAGCAGATCCTGGCAAACGCTTCTGTTTACTTCCCTGGTACCATACATTCTGGTGGTAAAATAATGCAAATGTGTTTTTATAAATGAGCACTGTCAGTAGCCACTAAAAGACACCTGACTGATAAATGGAAATGAATTGGATCATGTACCCTTAACAGAGATGGGGCCTGGTAAGAACCTGAGTCTTCTCCTGCACACAGCTTCCAATAGAGCAGATAAATAGAAGAAAGTTTAGGAAAGGTGCACCATTTCTCCTCTGGCTTCAGGGATTTCCCAGCATACATTGCTAATATGAAATAAATTCTACGTGCTGCTTTAGGGAATTGTGACTCTTGGGCTTTGATCCACAGACTTCAGTCTGTGTTGGGTAAATGCCAGTAAAATCCTGGAAGAAAAGCAAATGAATAAACGTCTTGTAAAAGGGTTTACATGTGTATACAGAGGTAAGTTCCTAACTGTAAATATTATTTCACTAAAGCCAAACATCTCTCCTACTGTGGAGTATAAGTAATTTTGTTCACATACTGCCTGATCGTATTTATTTTGCTCTTTGTAACACATTTTTTTGTCAGTTTGTAACTATCTTCTTCTAGAATGTCTATAATGGCACAATTTACTCATTCTTTGGTGGGTCTTCACTTAAACATATAATGGATTAATTTAATTTCACAGTATTTCAGAAGATTCATGTATCTGTGTGCTGTTCTTGGAATCTTTCCTTGAATTTTCTGCAGAG
Organism: Chloroceryle amazona; assembly: GCA_027560015.1. Lineage (NCBI taxonomy): Eukaryota > Metazoa > Chordata > Aves > Coraciiformes > Cerylidae > Chloroceryle > Chloroceryle amazona. Next base: position 55,069 of record JANHFX010012032.1, on the reverse strand, counting down.
CTAAATGGAAACTGATGGACTGAGTCAGCAGGAAAAAGAAAAAAAAAGAAAAAGAAAAAATAGAGCCAGAAATGTAGTCAGCAAAGATTTTCTTCAAAGAATGTTTATAATTTAAAAATTAAATAAAATTAATGATTAGCAAACAAAGGGTCAGAGAAGACACCTCCTGACTACCAATCTGGATGGTGGAGTTTTCTAAGCCTACCTTCTATTACTATCCCTATTCTTCTCCAACATGCCTTTATATACTTCCTTGATTCCTTCCATCAGGAGAAACAGTAGATGAAGCTGAAGTTTGCCCTTAAATTATATTATAATCATTAATTATATTGCAATAATTAAATAATCAACCCTATTTACCAGTATAATTGTCTAGCTTCCCCCACCATACTGTATTAATAAAATAAAGCAGGATTTTACAGATGACCAAAGTGTGACTGTCAGCAGAACGTCATGGTAAGTGATTTTTTTTCCTATATCCACTTTTCTTCCAAGTCTGTTGAGAGGCACTGGAATATAATGTTTTCCTACCTTGTATTTTTTTGATAGTTAATAAAAGTAAGTGTAACCCTCAGTCATTTTGATCCATAACTTCATCAAGTAAGTACACAGCTGCAGCAGTGAGGACAGCTTCATTTGCACTACCACACCTGCCACAAGAGCTGTAAGTGCTGGGAACAACGAATATGATCTATTCACTCTAAAGACTAAGTGGATGTAGTGACACAAAGCAGCTCTGTCTAGCATAATAACCACTACCTACTCTAGTGGTTATTAAGAGATGCAGCTTTTCTTTCTTTCTTCTCTGCTTTCTGTTCTTTTCTGGTAAGCGTAGAAACATCTTGACAAAATATTTAGGAAAATCCACCATCTGAAGCAGCAGAACAAATGTGAGCTTCCTGACAATATAAACATTATTTATCTGAAAGCCAGAAGGATTCCCCCTTAGCAGTTACTGCTTCCAGTTTGTGAGATCACTGAAAAGAGGAAGTGGCTGCAGTGGTGCTGATTTTATTTCGATAAGGTATGGTTCTGTTTCCTTTAATTGCAACGGTATCTGTATCTGATACAGTTCTGCAGGCAGTATTTGCTGGGTCATCAGTTGCAGCTTCAAGGATTCAAAAATGTTGTCAAGAGTTCACATCTCACATAGACATCACATTCACAAAAAAATTATTTGCTCTCATACAGAGCTCACCTTAAAATTCAGTCTCCTTCCTGACAAGCCAGCTTTAAAATCTCACTGGGTTCTAAAATACAACTATTATTTTATAATCGCATTTAAAACAAAACAAATCAACCCCAAACTCAGGAACCCTAACATTTTTAACAAAGTTTCAAATTCAAAAAGTAGATTTTCTTCTAAACAATTCTATTTCAGACTGAAAAGCTGATCATAACAACCTGTCAGCATGACAGTGGATTCTCAGATTACCTTCACTAATGCCAAACAAGCTACCATAGTTTGCAAAATACAAAACATTTAAGCAATTTAAGAAATAACGATAAAAGAATAATAACTGACAAAATTGTCCTGTTTGGGTTTCCTTCCCCATGCCTTTAAGTCACTGCCCCACTGAAATGAACACTATTTGACTTCTAACATGCAATTAAAACAATGTTAAAATTCTCTTCAGTGTCTCTGTAGCATCTGCTTTACTGATTGGTGTCAGATGAGGTAAAATTTGGTCTTTATTTTGTAGGACTTTGCAGTGACTAGCAGATGCTTAGCTATTGTCTCAAGCAAGCGGAATCTGAGCAGTGAAGGCAACCCTATCACAAACAAATGTTTGTTAGAGTAATCATGTAATATGAGTATTCAATGCACTTCCTCATTCTGCATTTCTAAGATCTTGGGAACTGCAAAGAGGTAAAGAACGTTGTGATCTAATCTTCCTCTTCAGCTTTCACAAGGGGAAAGTAATCTGTTTGAGCTGTAGAGGGTAAAAAATCAGGATCCACTGTAATAATTAAATACAATGAGATCAGTTGAACGACATGTGGAAATAGGTCGCCAAATTCATAAAGACTTCTGTTTAGTCAATTCTCCTGTTTCAAAGCTTAAAAGAAATATTGAAGTCGATGGTCACACATTATGCACCCTAGCAATTTGCTACCTGTGACACACGCTGCCTTTGCCGTAAAATGATGTAGAAGTGAGAATTTCTCCTGTGAGAAAGTCTTTTTGTTACTGCGATTCTCTTTGTCACCACTATTTTGTGATTACATAACAGAATAAAATCAAAATTTTGAAAAATGCTTTCACAATTCTCAGCACTTTTTGGCAGCTTTGGCTGAGACAAAGAAATAACCCAACCTGTCAACTTCAGAGAGAGAACCATAACTCAGTGACAACCCCCTCCTGCGGGTCTGCCAATGTCACTTAGTCCTCCCCTGCAGAATCCCTGCTGTTCAGCTACTGAACCTTCCTGAGCAGAACCTGTGGAAAACTGGGCCAGACTCTGGTTTGCTTGGACAAATGTCTTCTTGGAATCGAACTGACTGGACCAAGCTCATGTCACCTGTCCTAAACTGTTTCTGAAGCAAGGTCTCCAGAGGTGGAAGGTTATGAATTAATAAACTCATTCCAAGACTTGCCCTATTCCTTCCTTCTTTCTTCTTTCTCTTTTTTCTTTTAAAGAGGTACTTATGCTCATTTTTCTGAGGAATTTGTTCTGTAAAGTGTTTGGTAGCCAACCAGGGGAAAAAAATAAAAATTGAGATTGGTCTATTAAAGTTTTTATTATCTTAGAGTTTTAAAGGAAATAAAATCTAACAATGGTACCTTGAATTTATTCTCTCCTTCACAGCATATGAAATACCAAGGAGGAAAAGCTAGCGGTAACTGTCTATCATACTGTCACAATGCAAGTCTAAAGAAGATGCAAAGAAAACTCAAGGAAATAAGTTTATGGTAGCTGGTTAAAAACTCTATCGTATGTACGAGGAAACACTAATACCTATATTCTGGATTAACTTGAAAGCATGTGAAAGGCCCTTGCTGAACTTGTTTCAAGAGTTTCACCAGATCTTGACTGCAATGTTCTGAGATCAGCAGGAGTTTTCTGAGGGACAAGATCTGGATTTTGATCAGTGTATAGAAAGCACCTGCACAATGTCCAGTTGCTATCCTGCTCTAGCTGGGCTTTCGTTATTTATGCCCTGGTGCACACATAGTCAGCATACTGCTAAATGTCACCATGATTCCAGTAGTCACCCCACACGGTGAGGAACACTGTTATTGCTTGGGCTGTTATACACATTGTAATAAAGTCCTTCTTCAACATTCTTCAGGTGATAAATTATCGAGGTTGAAGGGTCTCTCCTCCAAAGGTTTTCTGCAGTTGTTGAATCACTCTTGAGATAAAGATCTTGTAAAATTACAGACACCAGAACTGCCGTCACAATGGTCTCAATGTTGCAATATATATTTATAGATTTATAAAATGCTTTCCCTAGGTTCTTTGCATTACTCTGCAATGTTCCTATACAAGGCTTCTTAGTGGAAGCTCCTGCTGAATTTTGTGGTGACAGGGTTTGCTTTCATAATCAATTATGAATTCCACTGAAAAAGGCAATCCAATTATTCCCCAGCTCCAAACTATGCCAAGCACAAGAGCTTATGAGGCCACACATTCAGCCAGATAAGGGAACTGATCCAGCTTAAAACTGACCTACCAAAGAAAATACTTAGCCCTCATTTGGGTGACCACATGGCCATATGCCAATGGAAATTGGAGGGAAGAACCTTCCTTCAAGAACAAGGACTTATATTGTCTTAACAGCATCATTAAAATTCACCTATGGATTATTTTCAATTTTCCCTTCTCAGGATACAGTCCCCATTTATATCTAGGTTGCACTGCATGTTTCAAACTCCCCATCTTTATAACTCCACATTTCTCTGTACTTACAATAGGTGGATTTGCTTGCGCGGGCTGAGGTCACAGAGTAACCCAAATTCCCCTTCAAGGGTGCCCTGACCAGGTCATGACCTGCCACCCTAACAATTTTTATGTCACTCTTAGATACTAGCAATGATTTTGTATCTATCATTCACATGCGAAAATGCATCGAGTCAGCTCTCCTACCATTACCACACAAACACAGTAAAACCACTCCCATTTAAACGATGATGCCCCATTAACAACTACTTTTTGATATCTGTCAGCCAGAAGTTAATCCATTCAAGATGGACTTTGCTGATACTGTAGAGTGTTAATTTTTTATCAGAATGTAACACAGCACTAAGTCAGAAGCTTGTACAAAAGCCTAAGTATATTACATCAACATACACAATAAAGCTCACCATTTTATCACCACAGCTTTACAACCTGGGCTTCCAAAGCTGCTAAAATCTTCTATTTTTAACATTCCATGTCTAAGTTTTCAACCTTGAACAGTAACTGAAAAAATGGAAATTAAATAATTTACCAGTTTGAAATTCTAACCAGTAAATTGCTGTGAATTTGTAACTGCACTATCATTTTCATTGTACTACATTGGCCATTTAGGTGAATGATAACCCAGGAGACAGCACCATGCAGGGCTAGCAAACAAGTAAATCATTTAGATTGCGCACTGCTTTCAACTGAAAGAGGGGCAGTAAATCTGTCCTGCCATTGCCTTCTCTTTTGTTGAATTTTCAGGACGGTGCAGTCTTTTCAGTGAAACAAATAAAAAAAAATCTAGGGGTTTTATTTATTGCCTGGGTTTGGCGCATAATGACTCAGGCTGACCAATACAAGTCAATGCGCTAGAAGGATAGCTTTAGTCGTATGCAACACACAGCGAGTTTTAAGCGTGTGAAGAGGAACTTCTGGTTACAGCATGGCACCATCTAATGGCCTTGGCTTTAACTGCAGGAGCTCTGAAGAAGTGGCGGCAGAACTGCCCCTATGTCAGTATTTTGTTCACCCGCCTCACTCTGTATCCTAGCCATCCTAAAGAAAACAACGGGAAGGAAACCAACAATTTGACAAAAATCACAAACAAACAAACACCACCACCCCCCCCGGACGAACAAACAAACATAAACCCAAACCCAAACCAAGAGGAAATCACATTTAAAATACAAATCCAGACCAGCAACTTCATGGTAGTAGCAACTGCGAGGTATTTTCAAACCGGGGCTGAATGTTTTCATTCCCAGACAAGTATTTTAACACAAACAAAATTCAGGTCCGCAGCACTGCAGTGCTGTCTACACACATCAATAACACAATTCTGTATTTTCAGAGCTTACAATTAATTCTTTTGGATTGCTTTTGCCAATGATTTTGCCTTGATTTTCCATTATTTTGCACAATTTAAGAATACATTTCTTTGAAATGTAAGCTCAGAAAGACAGAACTCTGCACAATTCATTGACAACTCAGGTTTGGTTTGCTTTGTCAGCAACTTAGAGGTAGGTGGGATAACCGAGCCCCTTGGATTGTATGTCCATCTGCTGGTGACTTCCTATATCATACTAAGTAGATCAGTAGTTTGCCTGCAAGAAAATTGTTTTCATTACACGTAGGGAAGTGCTAATATTAAAATTCCCTGTAAGGATGCCAAAGCTTGATACATCTTTAAAGTATATTAAGAAATAAACCATACACTGTCATGAGAAAAAATAATGTTATAGACATTTCCCAGTGAGAGCTGCAACGGCCAGAGTTTATGCACAGAACAACCACAGCACAGGCAGAAATACTCACTTGAATATTAAGTGTAGTTTAAAAAGACATGACTTCCATTTAGCTATTACCAAAACACAAGTTGTATGTAAGAGACATAAAAGTGAAAGGCTCCATAATTTTACCATTCCATCAATTCCATTCAGCACCATCAAAACATAATCTAAACTTAAGAAAAAAATGATCGAACACAGGAACAGGTTGCCCAGAGAGGCCAGGTAGTCTCCACTCCTGGAAATACTCAAAACCCAAGCAGATGCAGCCCTGAGCATCCTGCTGTAGCTGCCCTTGCTCTGAGCGGGGTTGGACTGGCAGTTCTCCAGAGGTGCCTGCCCACCTTGGCCATCCTGTGGTTCTGTGATTCCCTCAAAAGTTTGTTGCTGCTTTTGAAATACAACCCAAAGCCTCAACACAGAATTACATTATGTTCATCTCCAAATCTTCTGCTTATCCCGAAAATCTCCTAAGATTTAGGAAAGTTCCCTCTCTTGTAAATATTTAGGATAATATCTGAGGCCAGCCAGGGAGTGAACTACTGGAAAGACTTAATACTGAATCTGGAACTAACTCAAAAGCTCCAGAGACAAACTAAACATAATGAAATGTTTCAAGTCACTACAGTGGAATTTGGTCACAACTGGTATAATCTGTATTACACTTTTTTTTTTTTTCATCTACAAACATCCCCGTGAATAAACCAGCAAAATTTAAATGCACATCTATAAAGTAATTTAACTTGTTCTCACATACTGAAAATGTATTTTTGCAAACATTCTAAAAAATGAGAGAACATTTTTTGAAAAGAGTGAATAAAAGTACAAAATCAAGTGATAAATAGACCTGATTAATATACATACCCCAGATCTTCTCTTTTTCACCCATTACAGAGATACATTCAAAAGATCTCCTTGCTACTTCTCCCTCCATACAGACTTTCACATGTTCCACTCATGTACAAAGAATCAGTTATTTGTATGATTACTGCTGGCTGGGAGCCTATTCATATCACTAATGCAAAAGCATCTGCTGACTCAGCTGTAATTTGGTTGCCCCTTTTTATGATTGCAGCTTGAATCTGTTCGGAAGTGCAGCTGGTTCTGAATCACGTTCTAAGAAGCAGGATGTGTAGGAATGCCTATGCTTTGGCAAAGCCTAAAGCACCAGGATAACATATTTCCATTAGACACCTCTTGGAGGAGGGGATCCCGAATATGGGTTTGATGCCTGTGTTTCAGGGATGCAGTAACGCATTTGTCCAGCTCACAGAAAACTGAGCTGTGAATAAGGAGCCACTATTGCTCAGGTCCAACACTTTGAACAGCTGTGATCACAGTGGCTTGGATAGTGGTGTAGTGAATACCACAACCTGCCCAAGAAAAATTATTAATTATTTGAAAAAAATAGTGATCTATTAATTGTAAGATTAGATACATTATTCAAACATAAAACATATAAAAAAAATAAATTCATTTACTGCACTAGAAGTACCCACTTGTGGAAAGAACCAAACATAAAATAATTCCATAATCACAGAATCCTATATAACTTCTCATTTATATAACATCATTAGAGGTCTGTTCCAGCTACAGGTTCTTGCAATTGGAATACAAAAGCCCTCTGGCAAAATCTGTGTCTAAACATAGACATAGTTCTTGTTTACAAGGACAGTTGTAAAAGCAAGAAACAGAAACAGCCTGAGGCACTGACAAGTTCTTTCCAGCTGGAAACCCTGTGCACATAAGGTAAGCTCCTTTAGAGGTAAGCGGAGCGATGTATTTACCGTTGGTTATACAAACATATAACCGAGGACTAGCATAGGATATATAGTGGGGAAATAAGTGAAAAGACAGTTGAAGGAACATAAATTGACACTTCAGACTGAAGAACATCACAAAGAATAAAGGTCAGCAGCTTACGGATGACACTGAAACAAAGGAATACGGACAAAGACTGGGCCACAGTAAGAGTTTTGGAGAAATGAATTATGTTATTTAACTGAGTAAAGAAACATAGTCTAGTTAAAGTGTGGATGAAACCACAACGTCTACTGAGAGAAGTAGCCTTTCAGTAATTTTTGTTTACAGTTTAATATATCCCCCAAAATTTCTCTCACCATATATTTTTAAATATTCATATAAATTTTTCTCATCACTGCCCTTGATAATTTTATCATACCCTTTCTGTGAAAAATACATAAATAAATGTAAAATAACAATTACCTACATACTTTTCAAGCTGCAATCTCCGTATGCAGAGATTCCTCTGTGTCTCACAGCTGTTTGAAAATCTTGGAGCTTCTATACTGCTTATATAGTCTCCAAGTCCTACCTAAGCAGAGATGGAGCAAGAGAAAGTACTGTCTTCCTGCATTTTTACTTCACTCTGCTGTGCCCTATGGCTGTCTTCAATAAAGGTAAATCACGGTGAGAAACTTACTGTTCCTTTTTTAACTAACCTCTCACTGCTCAGGATTATTTTATTTTCCCCTCTGTGAAAACAGCAGCATCGTGCCCATTTACTGTACCCTGCTTTTTAAACTTCTGTCTCCACAGAACAACACAGCGCTGCAGGTCGTGCACGGCTTCCAGGTGGAGTACCATGAGGGCCTCAACACTTCAGCAGGACAGAGCTGCTGCAGGTCACAGCTTAGACACCCTAATAAAACAGTGTGTGAAAAAGCATATCGTGGGTGTCACTGAGAGGGTGCCTTTTAGTTTTTCTGACATTAGAAAAATTAACATCCGCAAGAAAAAGATCTACTGTTAAAAGTTCAGCTCCCATTTTTAACTGTCTCTTCTTAAAACGTTAAGTACATGTTCCTGGGTTCTTTTCACCTCAATTCTGCATGAGAAAAACTCTCTGAACCTCTCTTCCTATCTACCCAGCAGCAGTATGTTTAGCCTTTACATACCTTTCCCTTCCCAAATCACCGACACGTAACATGATAAAAAACGGTGCTATTTAACAACCTGATAGGTGGGTGTTAAAGAAAAGGAAACTCATCAGCTGAAGGTGTTATTACTACTCGGTTGCATTAGAGTGATATCCTGAAGCTACAAAAAGGTGTTATGGTAGAAATATGGAATTAACCCCATGAGATTAGCAGCAGGGCCTCCATTTGCATTCCTCCAGATCTGAATTTCCTTCTCTGTACTACATATTCCCCAAACAGTCTATCATTGCCAGCTTTTCTTTCTGTGATCCTGTATGGCAGAGATGAAGGGGGACAGAATGCAGACTGAAAAGCAGGGAATAATAGAGGAACAGCATAAAAATAGTAGTGGGAGAAAGGCAGCAGTCACAAAAGCATTTCAGCTATCTTAGCTCATCTTTGAGAACAATGATGGTAACTCAACTACCAGTCCTAAGAAAAATGCTTGACTAGTACTAGAAGGAAGGACACTATTCTACTGAAGTCATGCAAGAAAAACAGAGCTAATGACAAACTTCAGAATGCTTAGGGTCAGTCTACGCAGTAATAAGAGCAAGTGCATAACTGGATAGTGTACTTTGTGTGTGAGAGGAAACAACAGGGTTTGGCAATGGCTAGAGTATCTGGCCAGCATTACAGCAAGGGAAAAAGATCTTCGTACGTGTGAGAAAACAGAACTCAGATCCAGACTCAGGGGTAGTACAGATTGCCCCCCATTCAGTGGAAATATTTGTAGAGATGTATCCCTTACACTGACTTTGAAATGTGCCTTTAATGAAATTCTTCCTTTTCCTTTAATCCATCCATCAAGTTTGATAGCAAAGAACAGGCCTTTCAACAAATAGCACACTTTCCTTCCTGCATAAATTAGGCTCATCTGACTGGACAATCTACATGCAGGGGTTGAATAACCTGGGTTTGTAAATATTATCCACTCCACTCTTTTGAGTTAGATTCTCTGCTCTTCCCAGTTCTTTAAAAACATGTCACATCCTATTGAAGTGTTAAGTAGAGAGACAGAAAAATGCAAAATGCAGTTCATACTGAAAGGAAATCACAATTTAGAGGGGTATTTGGGGTACACAATTCTGAGTACCTGCTTGCTGCACCCTCCTGACTTGCTATTTGGCTTTACTGTAACTGATTCAGCTTGCTCAGTGTCGCAGATCACCAGTCATGAAAACGACCAAACCAGTATGTTCTTCACAAGCCTAGTGGTACCTACACAAATGAAGACAAACTCCTTGTTTCAACATTTTATTCCTTAGTTCAAAGCCCCTAGCTAAGGGAAAAGCTATTTTGTTTTATTTAACAACAACAGTAATCTCTGTCAGCAGACACATAAGCAGAAAAAGTGTTTTTTCTCACAAGCTAGCTTCACTGTGGTAGCATGAGAAAAACCATCGTGCCTTTTAATCAAGCCTGGTTAGCACTCCTTAGTCAGAAGAACAATCTGTGATCACTTTTTTTCATGAAGCTTCTTGGAACTCTCGAGTTTTCCAGAGCTATTTTCCTCTGGTGCCACTGTGTCATGCTCTGGACTAAGGCAGAAAAACACTTTGCTCTTCCTCTTGTCACAGATTTATACCCATTGTTCTGGCAAGTCAGACATGGGGGATTCCCTGTGTGTCACTGAAGTGCTTCAATACTTATCTAATCAATCAATACCATTACAACCTCATGAGGTTCCAGGAGCTGTGAGGACAGCACATATCTCTACAGAGAGAGAACCTCTCATTCAAAGGACACAGGTTTGCTGCTACCCACGACTACCCCTTCCCACCCAGTCAATGCACCTAAATGCACACACTCCTAGCTTGACAGCTTACCCTGAAACCAATATACCTCTTCTAGATCCATCCAGCCTCCTGGATTCATCATTAGAAGCAAGGAAGAGCCAGAAGAGGTGTCTGCCAGCCAGGCATTAGAAAATGGTGGCAACCTGAAAGAAGAAAAAGCAACCCACGGGCAGCAGTTCCTGCCTGACCACGCTATTCTCAAGAGCAGTGACAGCAGCAGTAACACCAACACTCCTGGCTAGGCTCTGCAAAACTCTTTTTGTACAGCATATTGCTTTGAAGATCCTGGTGTACTGTTAGTGGTCTGTGTGGCACAATTCAGAAACTCTACACTATTTTGCTGTTTGCAAGGATGTCCTTTGGCATCCTTTGCTGTTTGCAGGTATGTACTGACTGCCTCAAGTAACTACAGCAACACTCAGCCATTCTCAGAAAAAGCCTGAGTCATAATTTGTTTCTTGAACTCTTTGTCCCAGCAGAGTATTTCCACAAATTTCCTCCCAACGAGTTCCTCTAATAAAAAGCCTATTTGCCTTTTAAATTTTGTCCTTTTGTATTTTATACATACAAATATATTATATTCTATGGCTTAAAAACTAATCATTTGACCACTTAAATAAGGATTTTTTTTTTTTTCCCCCTTTATATAAAAAGATGCCATTCTGATGTGCAGGTCTGCTAATTCTCCTAGAACAGAAAGCACAAGTGAGAACAACAACAGTTTCCCTGCAGCCACTACCCGTTGTTTCCCCCATTGCTGTATTCTGCGTTACAGTAACCTCCCTGCTGATGCTGTGCACTTTCTCTAGAGTACTGCCTGTGTTACCTTGACTGACTTCCCCTTTTTTTCTACATGCTCTGCCCCTGAAAAGCTCTCCAGATCATCTTCTCTTCCTTGTCTCATGATAATGATGTTTGCTCTGGTTTGAGTGAGAACAGAACTAATTCTGTTCAGTGATTTTACTTTTCAGCTCAGTTCTTCTAACTAACTGCCCTGTCTTAAGTTAGCAGCCTGTTTTCCCAGGCAGTGTCTGCTGCTGGCAGTGATAACACCCCATGTTAGAGTTACTAACAAGGATTGGTGTGCAGGCCAAGGCCACTGCTGGATCTTGTGCACCAACCACATTGAGGGGTGCAGAAAGTAAAAGCATCAATAGTGACAGTGATGTAATCGCCATCAGGGGGTTGGGTCCAATACTGGTTTTGTATAGATTTGTACATATTCTATTTTATTATTATTATTATCATCAATAAAGCTGTTCTAGTTTCTTTTTCTAATCACTAAGTCTCTCTCCCTTATTCTCTTTCTCTTCCCCTTTGGGGAGGGAGGGGGTTAACAGAGAGCATCTGTTAGAGGTCTAAGGGGCCACCCTGATCATAAACCATGACAATGTTATATAAGTAATTCTGTCTCTCTACATTTGACATATTCTCCAGCTTACATTTGGCTATGGTCTTTACCTCTCTATCGTACAGACTGAACATCTCACACTATAAAATGTAACTCGCTCTAAGCATTTTATATGAATCTCTGCATTTTCTCACCATGATGATTTACCCTGAGACTACTCGACTAATCAGCAGTGCAGACTATGTGTGCACTACCAACTGGAAACCTTTCCTCTGAATTTTCTTTCTAGGAAACGAAGGATTGGAATAATATGAAGGTTCTGACACTACACTTCAACAAATGTGACTGCATCAAATGTACGAATGGCTTGAAACTGATGCTAAACTGGAAGTATATTTTATATAGAAACTTCAAGTTATATGAACCAGGTCAAGTATTTTCAGTTATTAGTCTCTTTACAGGAAAACTGAGTTTTAGTTCAACTGCTTCAGACAGTCAGAGGCCCGTACCTGTGCCAAACTCCTACCTTTTTATTCCAGCTGGATGACCTTGCAGGGGAGTAAGCAGATATTGTCAGATGCCAGCAGAGCCACACTTTACAGTAAGTTTTCATACTATTCCTTCAGCCTATCTGTTTTGATTTAGACTAAGCTTATTTAAGTGGATTTCACATGGGTTAAAGATGCAGAAACTCAGCTGCCTATGAATAAAATCCCAAATAAGGCACTAAGTGTATTCACTGCTTACTTACCTCAGGTCCTTAAGACTCATTTTTAGTGTCTAATTTTCAGACAGTTGATAAAACATTCAAGGAAGTAATTAGATGGAATGAAATAGTTTTAGAGCAGTTTTACGTTGCATATCTAGGATGTACAAAATTTTGTTTGAAAGTCTCATTAATGAAACAAAAAACTTGGGAGAAAGGCCAACATGTATTTGTAAATAAATCATCTGTGACTGTTAGCTGAAAAAAAAGCATTTTATAAGAGGAAAAAATGATGAAGTACAAGTGCTGGGAAGATCATACTTCCAGAGCTTTTTTCAGTAATGTCCCGTGGCATGCAAGACACTCGTAATAAAACAGAGTTACTGTATTTTATTTTAATTTCTACAGCTCTTAGCAGAATTCTCAAGACTGTGTAATAATCAGCACACAGGATGGTAATGCTGTGTTTGTGAGCAGCCCAGAGCCTGCCTTCACAGGCAGCTCTCTCACCCTGCATTCTAATCACTGAGCACCGTATGAAGAAGGGGTAATCCTCTATGTAATATATATGTGTATATGTATATAAAAGTAACTTGGATACATTACAATGGTGTCTGCTTAAGATGATTCCACACTTCTTCAGCCCTGAATTCCCCACTAACTCTACCCTGGCATTATCAGCAAAGCTGAAGGGGGCAGATAAAGCAGGGGAGAGAAGCATAAAAAAGACCATACCATTAACTCAGATATAATGAAAAGTCACTTATAGCACTTTAAACACTTCTTAAAATTCATGAAAACTTTGCTTATGTGAAGTTTCACTCCTACAGTCTTCTCTGAATTATACTTCAGTGGGATTTCTTCTGTGATCAGTAGCTCTAATAAATAATCAGGCACTACAAAAAGGTTCCGCTCTACTTGTGCTGGGGTGATTACGTAGATGCCTGACAGACTGTACGGATGACTGTACGGATGTAATACTGGAAAGGGGGGGGTAGGAGATTATTAATCTATTTTCTATAACCTTTTTGTCCTTTGGCTCCCAATGGGAAGATTTTGCAGTGGCATAATTCAGGGCTTGTACACCCCATCATATGAGTCTGGAAGGAGCTAATGGGCTGTTGGGTGCCTAATCAGCCTCTCCCAGAGGCAAACAACAGACTTCAAAGGAGGAACAAAAAAGGAAGAGCCCTGCTTAATTAGTGCTTAGCTAAGAAGAGGAGCAGACTTGGGGGAAGACACAAGGATAACTGCTCCCTGTCAGAGTCCCTTGGTAGAGGGGTATGCCTGGCAAAAGATGTTCTCTTCTTTGGCTGCCAATGTTCAACTTCAGCTTGCCCGAGTCACGGCAGCATGGACATTTTTCATGTATTAGTCATTCACGGAAAAGAACAAAGAATGTCCTGTCAATACAACCCAGAAGGAAAATAAAAATGGAACCGTTCTGCATGTTTAGGCCTCGTTTTACATACACCAAAAGAAACAGAGATTGCACAGGGTTACATCCTTTCACGCCTCCAGGTGTCTGAGGGCAGGGTGGAGCGGTGGCCTGCGTAAAGGTACAGGTTGCAGTACACTGGGGGAAGCCAACGAGGGCACAGGCCCAGGTACCCTCACTGCCTGGCAAGCTTCAGAGAACAGTGACAATTCAGGAGGCACTTCTACAAGTTAATTGTAAGTTGTAAGGGGCTTTTAAACACTAACTTCGTACAACCTTTATGCTTTTTATTGTAAAAGGCATGAAAGGATTTGGTTTTATCATGATAGGTGTTTTTAGCATTTTTTCTTTCTTACTTTTTTATCAGATACTAAATCTGATCCTCAGTGACTTGCCTGTGCGAGTTGGACAGTAACTGAGAAGAGGACAATGTTCTAAACCAAATACATTCTCATAATAAGCTCATAAATAAATAGTTAATAAAGGACAGACAAACAAAACCTGAATTTCTCTTACAGAATTCATACTTCACAGAATTGTGAACCAGAGAGATACCTCATCTGATGCTTTGCAGGTTATCATCATATTATGCAAAAGAAAATACTTAAAAATTAATAAATAAATATTTATAACGATATAAATTTTAATGGATATAGGAAAATATAACTTCATTTCAACTGTCTTTAGCAGAAAAAGATCATGAGAAAATATTGTTCCTGGAGAAACCTGTAATAAACAATTTCACTACTAAACCAGCCAGATATTTTCTGCTTAAATGTTTTATGTATTCATGTGTATAAATGCATGTATCTAAATAAAAATATTTTATCCTCTTTTCATTAGAATCAATTTTAATTATTCTTTTTCAATTAGATTTTTCTCTCTTCAACTGCATCTCTGATCAAGGTTGGGGTAACTAGGTACCCTGATATTAACAGAATATACACTTTGAATATAGAGCCTCAACATGAATATTTTCTCTTAGAAACCTTTTAATTTCTCTCTTGCATCATGCTGTGTTGGAAACAAAGTAGATTGATTTCTTGTAATACCCAGGAGAATACAAGGCATTGACAGCCGAGAAGAGGGACAGAGCAGCTTTGGAGACATTAAAATAACAGAAACAAGAGCTTAGGAAGAGCATCTATACAGACTGCTTCACATCCTGTATTATGAAACCTACTCACGTCTAGAGGATACCACTTTGTTTTCAAAGACCAAATGAAGTGCACAGTCAGATTTATTATATGCTTCAAAAAAAAAAAAAAGAGAGATATGGTCTCTGAATAAGGAATCCATGCTCAAATGCACAGCAAAACAAATGTACAGTTTTCTTATTTCACATTCTTTATACTGAGTATCACAGAGGTGCACAAGCCTTTCTACGCAGGTTAATTCATAGCTGTTAATAACAGAAACCTATAAAAGCTCAAGTCCTCAGAACAGAGGCTTTAAAAGCAAGCAGAATTAAGAGTGGCTGTTCACCACAGGGTAGCTGAGGAAAAAAAATAGTTAAGGATGGATAAACTATGGTGACAGTGTCTGTTTATTCTTTATCTTAAGATTAACCAAGTAAGGCATAAGCAATGTATTATAAAGAAATAAATAATGTGATAGACAAATAAGTCTTAAAATGGGAAGATTAACTGTTATCTCCCCTAGTATTTAATATAAGCTTTTGACAATCAATGATCTTCTGTAGAAATACCCAACTCTTGGGCTTTAAAGCACAATGAATTAAATATAATTTAGAAACATCTGGGTTTTGTGTAAAAAAACCCCGGAAAGTAAGTAGAAAAGCATCATGATCTAAAGAGGCTAAAGGAAAGACAGCTTGAGGGGAGTACTGTTAAAACTGAACATATTATTATATTTTCATTTAGTACAAATCTAAGTTCAGCATGAAGACTGCCATTAAAACATAGCCTAAAAGTGGAAAAGTCAACCTATTATTCTCCATTAGCTTCAGCTGTTTGAAAAGGATAGGATATCTTTATCATTAAAATGTATTAACTTTATTCATTGCTTTATTCATTGCTTGTATTAAATATGTAGCTGAGCAAAAATAGTAGTAAGATATAAAGATGTTTAACACCTCCTGAAACAGGAGAATATTGTAACTACATGCAGTGTAAGGCTAAAATCTCTGAATTTAAGAATGTCTTTGTTTTGCCACTTAAATGAAATGAATAAAACATCCATATGATTATGACATGAGATTTCATTAAAAAGTAGTAGTTTCCTCTCCTATATGTATTAGAAGGAAATCTACTTCCTTTCACATTATTATCCCTTCAGAACTTGATACAGGGCTAATAAACTAAGGATCTTTATTTTATTGAAAGAAAAAAAAAAAGTCCTTTGAGGTGCCTTCTGAGTTCTGTAAAATGAGGATTATTAAATGCAGTACCTGGTAAAGTTAGATGAATTGTTATGATCAGAGTTGCTATAAAAAATCTCAACACACTTTAAATGTTACAGAGCACTGGTTCCCAAACTTCTGTTCCAACAAACCGCTGTCAGCACAGAATATTTATTGAAGGCCACTATGCACACTTCACACTGACATTTTAATTGGAAGCAGATCCTCTTCAGGCTGCTCCTGGTAGCATCACAAGAAGCACAGGCACTGTGTGCATCCCACTTTCTGTTCTGTAGTATATCCCCTATCAGCGTCAGGCAAATCTTAAATAATTTGGAAATTTAGCTTTTCTAATCAACTGGAAGAATCATTAACTGTGAAAATTCTGGATGCTTTCCTGGGAAGTCCCACTTGCATTTGACTCCCCAGTATTTCCTGAAACAGACATCTATACAGATATACACAGACCCCATAAATATACAGGCAGAAAAGCAAAACCAGACACAAAACACATACTGCTAAACTCCATTAAGAAGATATGCAACTTCCATTTGGCTTAAAAATTCCAATCAATGTGAAATTTCTTTTAACAACTTTTTAGATGCATGTTACTTCAGATTACAAATGCTATGAAACTTTTAAATTTTCCTTTCATTAATGATATATTTACATGCATTTAGAAAATCTATTCAAAAGCTAGGCGTGCTAGGTCTACAGTCTGCCTAACTATCGTGATTTACTCTTGAAATGCAAAAATAAATATAACTCTGTTGGAAAAGATCCTTATCATGCATTCATTTGATGCCATAGCCCACTTATAAATAACAGTAGGTCCCGTAAGAGAACCCACCATTCAACCCCAGGTCCTGCCTTTGAAAACCCAGGATACGAATCATTGCAGTGTGCCCTTATAAACCAGTTGCAGAGTTGCTGTACGAGCATAATCTCGCATAACTAAATGCAACTGAGTAACACATTGGCAGCACCACGACTTTTGCAGAGGAAATTATTATTCAGGTATTTCTTTTGGTTGCTTTCTTCACACAAGTATTTCTGCAGGCTTCTTTGCATTGAAGTTTAACCAATTAGCTCTTCTCCAAATCTCATTGTAATTCAGGGAACTGATAACCTCTTAGTCAGGTTGCTTAACATGAAGACAGAGATGAGAACATTTTACTGGGGATGTTGTAACGCTTCTCTCTTGTTACCTCTAATTACTAAGCTAAGCATACAGAATGGGAGGGGTGGTAGACGTGGGTTAATGGTATCCATACTGGAAGTGCTGAGAACAGGTGTGCAACTGTTCTGTAGAACTCAGTATGATTTCCCAGAAAAAAAAGAGGAAAGCCTCTTTAGAACAATTTTCCTTACCCTTCCAAAGGAACAAAGTGCTACAGGCGGGCAACAGCACTAAGGAGGTGCAAGGTGGCATAGCATGTGTACAGCTATGGGAACGGCCCACTGCGCTGCAGGTAGTACAGCACCTACAAACTGACTGAGGTGAAAGAAATGGGAAGACTCCAGTTCTTGCCATCTACTCACACAATCATAATATTACTCCCATGTGTAGTGCTTCCCAGAGACAACAACCACATCAGTCCTCTGCTGGCACCCAGTGGGGGAAAGCCCCATGGGATTCTACAATCACCCATGCAAAGCAGTGCACACAGGGGGCTGTCACAGTTTCCCTCTGCTGATGATTATGTATTTCATCTGTGCCTTTACTCTATCACAAGTCTTAATGTAAAGTCTTCAACATAGTCCTCAGATTCTAGCAACCATACTCCATCTGCTTTACAAGATTCAATAGCCTTTTGTGACCTTACTTCCCTATTACCCTACATTTACCAGAAAGCCAAGAAAATGAGTTGAAATACAACTTCCCAAGTGATAAAAATGAGGTAGGCAATTAGAGAACTCATTCTGTGCCACTATAATTACTACTGGAGCTGGGTGAACACAGTGAAAATGGGCTGTTCAGGGACATCATATATAATGTAACAACTTAAACATCTGTCCAAAGTGCAGAAGATCCTGAGAGTTTACTACTGTAAGAAAGTACGTGGTCTGAAGGCATCCACCCTGGCTCTATCACTTGGAAGCAATACATTCGTGTGTCTTAATTTCCACTGCTGAAAAACTAACAGCATTTATAGTTTTGGCTGGGATAGAGTTAATGTTTCTGTAGTAGCAGGTGTGGGGCTTTGGTTTGGGTTTGTGCTGAGAACAGTGCTGGTAACACTGGGATGTCTCCTTTACTGCTGGGCAGGGCTCACACAGAGTCGGGGCCTTTTCTGCCCCCCACCCCACCAGCCAGCAGGCTGGGGG
>JANHFX010012032.1:0-36372 GCA_027560015.1 Chloroceryle amazona | reverse complement strand
GGACACAGCTGGGCCAGCTGCCCCCAGCTGACCAGAGGGGTATCCCAGACCATATGACGTCATGCTCAGCAGTAGAAACTGGCGGTGGTTGGAGTGATGATGTTTGTCGTCCCAAGTAACCATTTCGTATGAGCCCTGCTGTCCTGGGATGGCTGAACTCCTGCCTGCCGATGGGAAGAGGTGAACGAATTCCTTGTTCTCTTTGCTTGTGTGAGCAGCTTTTGCTTTACCTATTAAACTGTCTTTATCTCAACCCATGAGTTTTCTCACTCTTGTACTCTCCAGTTCTTTCCCCCATCCCACTGGGAGGGAGCTGGGTCTCAGTTGTCAGTTGGGCTTAAACCATAACAACTTAGAAATTTATCTCTCACAGAGGTTCCTGAGAATTTAGTGGTAAGAGATATTATTAGACAACAGTAGTACAGGCACCAGATACATCATTCTGTGAAAATTAATATTTACTTAAGCACAGCATGGTACACACAGATCAATAAGTAAAGATGTGGCATAGTACTATAATATTTCCTCATAACACGCCAGAAATCATCTCCTCTCCACAGTCAACGTAACCCATATTTCCCAAGGATAACTGTAATTCTGAATTATGAAATGATGACTTAGTCAGTGCATCTGCCCTTCAAGCATAAATTCTCTTTTTATGAAGAATGTGCCTCTTCCGTGATGTCAAAGAAATTGTAAATGTAGAAGAGTGTGAAGATCAACAGTCAGCAAACAGTCGAAAAGTTTTCTGGTGATGAATAACCACCTTTGAAGTGGTCAACTTCAGCACTGTTATTTCTGGAATTTCAAGCATGAACTCCGCAAGCAGCCAGACTACACATTTCTATTCAGTGGCAATAAAAGTCAGCTAATTTGGTACCAAGTACGACAGGATATTATTGTTTATGTATGGTCTTTATCTCATAGTTAAGGGGAAATCTGCCAAATTCCACAAGTTATTTCCTTATTAAAGGGAATTTTAGAAAGAGGGAGGCACAGTGTTTGCATGCAGTTCTCTGATTTTTTTTCCACTGAAATGAAAATGTCATCCTTGGAAAATATACTTCAGTACTGAATGTACTTATTAGCCTTTTGCATTTGATCTTAATTTAATGACAAAACATTAAAGGATGTCCTATTACACTGAATGCAGTTTCGACAATGGGTTCAGTCATCCACTGTAGTAAGAAAAGGCCCTTTTATTAAAATAGCTTAAAATTTTCAAAGAATCATCTCAAAAGGTGATTAAATTATGTGTTACCTTAAAAATGAATCCTGTCACATTCAATTAAAGTTTTTTTCCTTACAAAGAAATCCAAAGACATCTGCACCTTGCAACACTATTGGGTGCCCCCTGCAAAACTGCCGTGCACAAAGTTTTTTCACAGGCAACACAAAGCTATGCACAAATTATGATGTCCTCTTAATCCCTAAAGCAGAGCAGAGCAAAATGCATCTTCAAAACGTTCCAGAGCTGTTACTTTTCTTTTAAAAAAACCCAACAACTTGTACTCCAGTGCTATGAGCTTAAACTTGTGTCATTGCATCGCTCACGGCAGTGATCTCTGAACATATGCCTTTCTATCCTGTAAATACAGGTGAGGAGATTTCCCCCCTTCCCCCGAAACCAATGCCTGCCTCCCTGGCTTCAAAAACATGGCATCTGTAGTTTGGTTCTAACTGTAGTTACACAAGAACCTGTGAACCAGGCTAATGACACCTGACTGGTTTAAAAGGGCCTGTCGGAGAGCTCAGCATTTGTTTGCTACATAAACATCTGAAGTTGTTACCTCCTGCAAATGCTTTCACGCAGCATCCACGAGAAACTTTATTGTTGTAAAACTAAGATTTGAAGCAATACCACAATGCATTGTACATTAACTGAGTCATAGTATTTGACTGTCATAGCTACGTGACACTAATTTCTGAAACACTTAGCATGGCATATATAAACCTCTATAAATCTAACAGAACTGATAGAAACCTCTATAAATCTGACAGAAAAAAAATGGGAATAATTCAATCACAGAAATGTCTGGGCTGGAAGGGACCTCTAGAGGTCATCCAGTCCAACACCCCTGCTGAGAGCAGGGACAGCCTCAGCTAGAGCAGGGTGCTCAGAGCCTCTTCAAGCCCCACCTTGAATGTCTCCAGGGATGGGGCCTCAACCACCTCCCTGGGAGGTATTCAGTGTCTGAATAAAATTTCCTAATAGTTGTTTCAATTTCCTACCATACAGTCTAAACTAGAAATTGACTCTTATCAATAAGAAATTTTTCATCCCTTATTATAGTTTATAACTATCTCTAAAAAATTAGATGGATTATAAAATAGCAAAATAATGAAGTGATATCAGTAAGAAAAATGTTTAAAATTAAGTTATTAGGAAAAAAAAAGTGTTGTTTATATCCACATCCATTGTTTTTTTAACTGAATTAGTCCCAGTATGAATGTCTGAAGTCATGCCATAGAGCGGTAGGCATCAGAGTAATGCTTCTTTTGAATACTTTAAGCTAGACTTACACTTCTGTAGCCTACCATAGTTCAAAAGAATGAAATATGGTCATCAAAATGGCTTTGATTATTAAGTCTGATTTGAAAGGAAAGATCTGTTGCTGCTTTTGAAACTAATATGTCAATAACTTGTGATATTTGTAATATATATTCCTATATTAATTCAGGAAAAAGATTCCTAGAAATGTCCAGCTCTTTACCAGTATTTCAACTGGTATACAGTAGAACTCCTTTTCTATGCTGCAGCCACCCCGTGACACAGCACACGTGCAAATTCAAAATGCTTTTAGCTATTGCTAGTCATATCTTTAATTTGTATTTTTAATTTTGCCAGGCAAGGCATTTTTTCACCAACATAGGAAATTACTTGATCACAAAGACTAATATATGACCTGGTAATAAATACACCAATATGAGGAATAAAGTATCATGGGTCTGCCTCACCCTTCATTCAAGAAAAACAGAAACTTATGTAATGAGGAGATATTATTAATGTGTTCATAATTTGTAATTACAGCCCTTGAAGTCAGGTGAGATTTGGATTGCATTCTAGCCAAAGCACAATTCGAAGGTACGGTGTCCTGCATCTGTTAGATCTACAGCTCACCTCTTTCACAAAACACTCACATTCCTTATACCTGCTCTACAGGCTGTGTTTACATCAGTCACCTCCCAAATAGATGGCACCCTTAAGATTAAAATAGTTGCTTGTTGCAGTATGCAAAGAAAAGGAACTTTTCTCATCTGCACATACAGTACTTTGAGGCTGTCCTATGAGAGGTGTCTCTCAACTAAATATCACTAGCTCCCTCTTCTCCCCTCCCTGGAAAAAAAAAAAAGTAAAGAAAAAAAGGATTGCAAACCTTGTGGGTGATTTTCATTATGCTTAGGGGAATGGATGAAAAATTACAAACATTGCCAAACGTGTAACTAGAAAAACAGCCTTATAGTGGGTGAGGGAGTTTAGACCTTGGCTGCTGCTGTGCAATCAAAAGCTTTTACAAAAGCTAAAATAAATTAAGTCTTGCTACAGAGGCTTGCTGATTCTGGGCGTTATTTTCCTGCAGACATTTTAAGATGCTCAACTTTGCAGAGAGCATTCACCGGCGTAGCTGTCCAGAGCAAGTCCACTGTGTGTCCCTGAACAGAAAGAATTCACAGTAACACAAGATCTTTGAAACAATGCAGAAGCCATGCTTCTGAAAGCACAAGCCGAGGCTAAGAAATGAAACTGGCTATTTATGGATTCTGTTTGCTAATTTCTTTAAACCGAAGTCCTGTTAACCAAAGCAACCAGTAGGGTTTAGAAAGCTAACTTCCATGGCTGACGTGGATATTCAGTGCCTCTTTTCCTGATATTTGCAATGGCAAGCCACAGCTTTGAACTGAATCTTAATATCATTTTAAATTCAATTAATTTTGTCAGCTGCATTTTGCTGAAGATATTGATGACATCCAAAGAAAAAAAGTTTAAAAATCTCTAGAAAGAAAACCGGGATTAAATGATGTTTTGTGAGACGTGGTTCAGAACACGTGAGCGAAAATATACCAAGAGGCAACTGGGATACTTTATATACCATTATTGGTTTCATTGATGGCAATAAGGACAGAAAGTTGATCTTTTATCTAAACTCCTGTCTTTCAAATATCCTTCCACACTTCTGAGAAACTACAGCTCCATGATGGTGTCTTCCCTATTAGGCAACAGGCAATATTCTAATGCAGAGCTACTTCTTTAGACATACTGGCACCTGCCTAGACCAGACAAAGCCTCCAACACCACTACTAATAAATAGCTTTAGCATATGCTCTTGGCAAGCGTAAGATTTCATGATAAAATGGGACTTTGAAATCTTCTGTTTTCAACCCGTAGTTGAACAGAACTGCAGAAGAGGGAAGTCATCTGCACCTGGGCAACTGGACAGAATTTGGATAGACCACCTGTGTACATGACATGTGAAGAATTGGAAAGCATCAGGAAGATGCAAGCTTCTCTCTTCTGCTTTGGGATTAAAGCCAAACAGCAAATACAAATAACTTGAGCGCAATCAAGAGCAATGCTTTGTAAAAAAAGTAGAAAATGAATCCTTCCCTGAATAATAGATTATAATTTTGTATTTATAAATAATATATTTAATTTTCAGGTGTTTTGTGAATTTCATATTAAGTCACATACCAACATGCATTCAAATCAAGTTTAAAAAGACATCTTATTTTTCAATATGATGTGAAATGCATAACAACTCCCAAGGAGAATTCCACAATATAAGTGGAACACCCACGTAACTTCTTTTTTTCCATGTAAACAGAGACCTATGATTAAAGTCTGATCTCCCATGGTTTTGATGCATACAAGTATGCATTACACACACTGTCTCAGCAGGCACTCATTATGCAGTCACAGCAAAGAAAAAGTAAATGCCTCACTGAACAAGAAGGAAGGTGATTTTTCACTAATTCTGTCAAAAGGCAACGACTTAGAGAAAAGACGAATAATTGCATACTCCTTTTTACCCATGATTTGGGATAAAATCATTTACTGATAATAAATAGCTAAAACAAACCTCCAGTGAAAAGTTGCTTCTGGAAGCTATAAGCCTTAAGAACTCATTACCATTCAAAGAGTAACTACACAAGTATATAAGATTAACTAGGTAATGTAAAACCTGAGTAAATTATTAATTCAAGTTAAGACAGAAATAACAACCTGCCCTTTCATATTTTTGGGGTAAATGATATGTGTTCAATTATTCCAGACACCCAGTTGCTGAAAGCTAGGATTAATCCAGGAGACACGGTCTAGTTCTTTATAGTATTTTTGTTCTATGGAGGATGTGAATTAACCCATTGGTTTCAGATACCAAAATAATACAGATTATGTCAATATACATACTTCAAAGAAGGTTACTTTTATTTTATGTCTTCCATTCTTTCTCCAAAGCCTACTGTATACATTATCTTTAGGACATTGCCCCAGTCACATAGAATAATAGAGTCTATATGCATCATCTATACTGCTACATTCAACTGCAAAGTAACTGCATTTGCCTCATTCACCTTATTATAGGAGACCTGTGGAAAACTCTACTCCATATGTCAACAGCTACTAAGATATCCGAGGTAAACATAGCTCTTGTGCGGTCACGGGTATCCCAAAAGCTTCTACTCGCATTATCCCATCATCTGAACATCAGCTTGGGAGAGACAGAAATAAATGTGGCTCTGCATCTAAATTCATTTGATTCTCCTGCTGCACAGAACTCTGAACCACAGGTACTCTGCTGCCTACAGTGTGGTGCACAGAGATAGATCTGAATGAGAAACAGTTGTTCCAGTCTCACGACAAATAAGACTTCATTTATTTTCCCACTTTACACTGTAATGATTTCCATCCTTTCTCCAAAAGCACAGATTTGGATAACTTCCTTGTAGAATATCTAGCAGTTGATTAGATAGATTAGCAATAGATTAGGTCACTTGCCTGATGTGAGTAAAAAAGGTCAAGACCCTAACTGAAACTCCATATCAGTCATTTAAACCCCCCCATAATAGCCATAAACATAAATAAATTAAATAAACACAGTTTGAAATGTGCTGCCAGAGCAGACAAAATATAACAGCCACAGCACCCACTCAAGTCACATGACAGAAATGAACCTGGAGTTTCTGCACTACTCCTACGCAACTAACTCTTCTTGGGCATGTTGTCCAATCCTGTAAATGAACAGCTATTGACCAGTTTCTGCTGAAGGCTGCCAGAAACCTTGACTCCCCTTTATAATGCCATTCAGTCCCTCACTTTAATTTAGTGGATTTCCTACCCCAATTATATTTTGAAGGTGCATTTTCAAAGAGTTGTACCTCTCTCTTTTAAACCAGAAATCTCAACAATAATCCCTCTTACCAGCCTACAGTGAGTTCTGGTTTGAAGAAATCTGGCCAGACAGATATCTAGTTAGATTCCTGATTAACACAAGTAGAGTTATTTAGCAGTTCTGGGGGCTTGCATCATTTGAAAGCAGCACAGTTAGTAAGAATATTAAAAAAGGCCTATTCTTTTGCAAGGAACTGAGAAGAAAGAAAACCAACATTTCACATTTTCAGGGGAGTCACTTGAAAAAGACAGAGTGACTTATTATGGTAAGGACTGTATAGCACACTTTTGTATCTACGTGCACCCCCATTGATAGAAATGAATGTTGTTCATCTATACTTGAGAGAAGAATTTATTTTTAAGAATGCAAATACAGATTCCTTATCTAAATTAATGAAGCATGTAATGTATGTCAAGGATGAATCCTACAGATTTCAATTATTTTTACTAGTTTTAATGCTATCTGTAGCAGTTTTCACACATTCTTAGATGTCCGTAGGCATTCTGAAGGTTAAGGAACAATGAACTTTGAGAACACGATCGTGAAGTTCAATGTGAAGAACAACACAAATCATATGCTGGAAGGGTGGCATTTCAATTTTGCCAGAGGCAAGGCAAAAAGCATGAAAAGAACTGTGTTAAATGGAAACTTGTTATGTTAAAAGGAAAGATAAGAACAAAGTAGCTGAGACTGAAAATTACACATTTATCACAGTTTTCCAAAATGTCTCTCCTGCTCCAGCTTTACAGTAAGGGGAGCAGTGACTGTGTAAACTGAAGAAGCATTTAGCATTAAGAGCTGTAAACTTTAGAGGTGTGTTCTCAAGGTATATATCTGGAAGAGAACGTGCTGCCCAGAACACCAGGAATGACTACTATACACTGATTATTCCATAAATTCTTCCACTTCCATCTTAATACTAATAGAGGCTCATGGCTGGGACTAAAACAGCAGCTGGAATTGCATTATTGTGTTACTGAGTCAAATTCTGTTATAAAACTCAAACTATTAAGTTTTAGACTGGTCCATCCATGTGAAAGAGGCCCTATATTCAGGCTACTGCCAGTCTGTTACCATAGGTGCCAAAACTTATGCAAAGTATACACTCTAAACATGGGCAGCAAGTCAAGCATTTAAATAACTTCACCATCAGTTTTAGGACAGCATTTTTTACGGATGCAGCTGGTTAGAAAATACCTAGAGTATCTCTTTCTCCTCTAGCTTTTTCTTCCTTGCAGTGGTTGAAATTTTACCCCTTTGTCGCTAGCAGTATTTGCGTAGCCACTGTTGAACGTATGGTCTAAGGCAAATAAACCAACAACCCACTCCTCAGAACTGCAGGCTTTTTGCTGACACTGCTTGATAGCTTTGATTTTATGTTGAATAGCAAACCCAAGTCATCTTCTTGTTAACAACTTAATTGCAAAATTATTTCTGGCTACTACTGATCCCTCTTGCTAAACATGTTCCTTTCCACACCTTTACCTTTTCTAGAGCAGCAATAACTGTGCTACAATCGTAGAACATCTTGACTTGGAAAAAATCCTTGGTGGTCATTTAGTCTGAAAACCCTGCTCCAAAGAGGGCTAGGCTGAAGTGCTCATGGCCTGTACAGGCAAGCTTTGAGTAACTCTTAAGAGCAGAGAATCCACAGCCTCTCCTGACAACCCGTTCCAGTGCTAATGTTCCCTGTTGTGAAGTCTGGGGTTTTTTTTACACCAAGTTTAATAAAAATCATCCTTGTTGCAAGGTGTGATGTTTAGTTCTTTGTTCTTATCCTTAACAACCAGAACCAGTTTTTACCTTTGATTCTTCCATGTGCTAGAGGTCAATGAAAAGTTCATGATTTACAGACCCTAATGGATAAAACTCCATCTACCCTCCTAAAAACATGTACTTGCATCTAGTGTAAGAATACTGCTATAAAACACAGATGAAAACTCCATATGTTTAAATTTGTATTCGATGAACACATCAGATCAACTGCTGAAATGCATTGCATGTTAAAACTGCAGTGTTTTTCATCACATGCTTGCAGGAAGTTTTGCCATAACCTATCAAATTACTACAGCTTGCTCAGAGTCTTAAGCACTTGAGTAGCTCTACTGATCTTCAAAAGGATTATTCATATACTTAAGTGCTTCATTGGATATTTTGATGGATCACAGTTGCGGTCTAGGTCACAGTTTCTGTATAAACTTGGGCTATGTCTACATAACAACATCAGAAGTTATTTTTTTCAGACTGTTCAGCATCTAGAGTTGGATGTTAGTGTGTACTTGTACAAAGACAAGGAATATTCTTCAAAACAGGGATTTGCTCTAGTTCTTCAGCATTATGGATATGTCATTATATATTTTTAATGACACTGTAACTGTAGTAGCTTGATTATGGTATTTATACAGATTGATATAAAAATGAATGTAGGTAGCATTGGACTACATACTGCAGAGCTTCCTTATTTAGACCATGTGCAAGAATAAATCAAGGAAGACTCGGCTCATTATTTGCAACATATCCAGCACCTACTGTAGACAGAGACCAGAAATACTCAATATGCTAAAGCCAATCTACTCTAGCTCTGTAGTGAAATTTTAAATATCTAAGCAGCTAAGCATTGTCAAATGGAGAGAAAATCAATTGCTTGTTGCAAGGTGATTAAATTTACATAAATACCGTGGCTTAGATTAAATGGTAAGGGGTAGGGGGGGAATCCTGTAAAATAGAGAATGCCCTGTCTCTGACTTTATCAGTTTTATACTTCATGCTTATTGACTCATTTATAGTAGTAGCAAAACCTGGGATTTTCTCCATCACCTAAAATATGGAATGGCTGTAAATCAAATATATTTGAATTCTGACTGTGTACCTGAAGTTTAATTTTTAAAATTAAATTTAGGAAAAAAAATAAATAGAAACAGTAGCTTTAGAAGTTAATTTTTTTGGTCTATTCTTTTGTATGTGGTTTGCTCAAATAACATTATCAACATTATCAACAGACAAAATTCCTACAATGGAAAGTTTTCTCCCAAGGTCCACATATTCTTCGTTAAAATGATGTAGGCTTACTTATGAAATGTTTTTCTCAAAGAATTTCAGTTTACAAATTGGAGGAAAGCTCTAAAATTCTGAATTTAAGCAAGTAAATAGAAGGGAGTGGAACACAATATAAGAAAAATACACCAATAATACATGGAATATGTATTACTGTGAAATCAAGGCAAGAGCAGTTTCTGTCTCACAGTGCTAAACATATTGTTGTTTAATCAAGTGTGCAGTTTATCTGCAAAAGGTTTGTCCTATTTCATGAAACAGTTTACAAGTATTCACCTTGAAAATACAAGGCACTACAGTTTCAAGTAAAAATATGCAGTTATTTTTGAGTATCACAACTGAAATCATTATCAAAGCAAACAATCTGAAAATCTTGTTTTGATTAAACATAACAAAAACTTCTGAAATATTTCACTTATGTGAGAGAAAAATGCTCAGGAGAATTTAAGTGCCTTAAAAAGTAATAATAAAAATTATTCTTACCACTCTGAAGTGAAACTGGAAGAGAAGGGAATGCAGCATCAGCATATTATCCACAGAGTCTAGGTTGCTTTATTCACTGTGAAAGTAGGAATTTCACTGGCATATTTGGAAGAATGCTTTTTATTTGTATTTTTACAAATAAGTAGCCCAAGTACCATCAAGTGCCTTGCATAGATTCCCACCAAAATATGCTCCCTGTTAATGTTCTGCAGGTTCTGCAAGGTAACATCCCATCCATCCATCTTTCCCAAGACATCCTACTGGTCGGCTTCCGACGTTCAAAATTTACTGCTAGTCATTTACAGAGATCAAAGGTAGCTGCCCCGCACCAAAAGCGTTGCATTTTCACATTAGGGAAAATCTCTTCCCAGAAGTCGTGTCTGGTATATAAATGATATACTAAAAGTGCCCTATTAGTCAGTTAGAAGCACTTGGCTGCTTGTAATCCAGCAGCTACTTGAGGTAATTTATTAAGACAACACCAAATAGATTCTGTTTCTCTTTCCATTGAAACATATAAACTTCTAATTTTGAATTTAAATGCTAAAACTTACCGACTCATGATCTGTAAATCACAATGAAAGTGGTGCTTTAAAATAATTTTATTAAAGTACCTTTTACAAGATAGCCTGTTCAGATTTACACAACAGCTAACCTAAAACCTGCGTTTTATGATTCCAAAGGATATGAAACAAAATCTTCTTCATTCTTTGATGCTGCCACATATGGGCATAAATAAAACTCCAGCAAGATACTATAATTAAACAAATATAACCAAGTAAATCGCAACACTGACTTGTAGAAAACTGACAGTATTTTCCTTGTTGCTGCAGACACAGCTTCTAGCAAGGCCAGTTCATCACCTGAAGGCCTCTCCAACAGAAATCTCAGCTGATAAATCTATTAAAACACTGTTCTGTTTTCATGCAGTATAATAAGAGCAGTACCAGTCACTTTTTCCTGTTGGTTTTTTTTTTTTCCCCTTACAGACACAAACAGCATTGGAAGCACCAGTCAGGAGTTAGACCACATGTTGGTTCCACAACTGCCACCAATAAATACTCGCTTCTAAATCCCCTGATATTAACTTGCTGGTATGAGCAGCTCCAGATCTTCAGCTGGGGGCCATATGTGCAGGATGTGTTAATACTAAATAAAACCCCCGTAGTCTGTTGAACCAGCAAGTTTTGATTACTATTACAGCTGGATTTTTATGTGCTAATTAGTTTCACAAATTCAACATTTGCACATTTCAACAGATTCCTACATAGAGCAAATAACAAAAGTCACAGAAAGAACAATCACTTTTCTTGGCTTTTTACTGCTGGACTCATCATCTCTTTTCCTTGTTTTCAGAGCAGTCTGTTGTCTTTGAACAGACTGTTTCTAATAGTGTGATATATAATTTAAACAATTTGATAAACTTCAATAATTTGACAAAGCATTTCATGTTACAAATGCCACACACAACTATACTGGCAGATGGCTACCTGCATCTCTGCTTAATGAGTTGTATATACAGCAGGCCAAAACACCGGTGGCTTCTCAAGGGTGGGTCACTGGAGTCAGCTCAGACCCCCTGTGCCTGACTGGGGATCTCATCTAGGTACGGTACCCTCACATCTCAGTTCCAGAGATGGGACTTTTTATGGCAGAAGGCAAAAGTACAAAACCTTACAGCTTTGCTTGCTTGGAAATGCACCTAACTAGAAAATCATGCTTCAAAACAAAATAAAAACCACCAAAACTTACGTGACTAAGGCAACGCACTAGGAATAAGTACCATGAGACCTCATTTTCCATAACCCTGTGCATTCACACTGCCTTTGGGATAAGAGGCAGGTACAGGTCAGCATCACTCCTGGGATAAAGCCACTTGTATCCTAGTCCCCCCTTTATATCTGTATTAGGCTAGTGTCATGGTTTAGGGTCAGGGCGGCCCCTTAGGCCTATAACAGATGCTCTCTGTTTACCCCCCTTCCTCCCCCAAGGGGAAGAGAAAAGGAATAAGGGAGAGAGACTTAGTGATTAGAAAAAGAAACTACAACAGCTTTCATGGTAATAATAAAAAATAGAATATGTACAAATATATGAAAAACCAGTATCAAACCCAACCCCCTGGTGGTAATTACATCACTGTCACCACTGATGCTGTGGAGAAGGCACCGGGGGGTCCCAGACTGGGCCCCACAGCAGACAGGAGCTGTGTTCAGGAGCTGGATTCTGGTACCAGATTCAGGAACATACCGATTGGGATTGAGGGCAGAACGGACAGAGTCCTCCTTGATGCTCCAAGGTAGGAACTGAAAGAGGACCTGAGCCAAGCCAAGCAAAGCTGTCAAAGTTGTCCAAGAGGGAAGAAGAGCCTGAGAGCCCCCAGAAAGAGGGCAAGTGAGTGAGCAAGCAAGCAAACAAAACTAGCAAGCTAACAAAAAAAAAACCAAAAAAACACAGACCTTTTGGATCCCTCTGCTTTATACCGAATATGATGTATATGTGATGGAATCCCTTGTTGGTCAGTTTGGAGTCACCTGTCCTGGCCTCTCCTCCCTGCAGGTGCGGTCACTTTCTGCACCCCAGTGTGGTACACAAGATCCAGCAGTGGCCTTGGCCTGCACACCAACCCCTGGTACTAACTCTAACCATGGGCTGTTGTCACTGCCAGCAGCAGACACTGCCTGGGAAAACAGGCTGCTGACTTCAGAAAGTGCAGTCAGTTAGAAGTACTGAGCTGAAAAGTAAAATCACTGAACAGAATTAGTTCTGTTTTCACACGAACCAGGACAGCTAGGACATCTCAGACAAATAGGAGTGTTCAAAATATGTCCATTAATGCTTATGTGACAGTTTCATAATTAGGTGTTGGAGCATATCTAAGAACTGTGAAAGACATCATTATCAATTTTTAGTTAGATCTAATTTCTTTTATCTTCTTTCTTGTGGTTAGTCACCAGGTCTAGCCCCAAAACTGTTCTGCTGAGCACTGCTATCTACTACTTTTGCTCTGTGTTTTAAATTAATCCACTTCAGCTCAGGTCTAGACTGCCACCATCAGCATTGCTCCATATCCCATTAGGCAGCTACGGCAATGATTTATTATTTAATGACAACAATGTGGCAGAAGTGCTGGCGTTATGTTTCTTAATATCTATTGCGAGTTCAATAAAACAATCTGCTGAAGGTCTTTTTGTTTCTCTGATGTACAAAGACATTTTCTACAGATAATAGGGCAGATCACACAGTAGTAAGTATGAATCTCAGTAGGAAACTTGTATGCTTTATTTCAGATCTGTCAACATTTTTCATGTATCTCCAAAGAAACTATTCATGGCACTTTCCTCCCAACAAATCCTCCAGTTAAGTACACTTAATACAGAAAACACATTCTAAAAGATTCAGAATGGAAAGAATGCAAGTATTAATAAAGTCAGAAAAACATGTAGCAAGATGTATGAAAAACTTAACATCTTTCACTTCACATAAAATAGCGTGCTAAGCTTAAGGACTTAATTGCAATGGAGGTACATAAGCATTTGCATATGAGTTTGCATTCTGTATGCAGCTCATATACCTGTAAACGGGTCTGGGAGCCCTCTACACTCAGTACATAGATTCATAGTTTACAGCAGCATAAAACATACTAATCAGGTACTACAGACATCATACTCCAATCTAGAAGCTACAGAACTAGCCATAAGGAAACACATTTCTGTCATCCAGGCAGTAACTGTAAAAGATGAAATTATCGTTCAGCAGTTGGGAAACTCATGATCACAGAATTTAGTACTCTGCAGGAGTTAAGACCTCCTCTCCTGCCCTCATTGACAGAAGGATTAAAGCTGACTGTCAGCTTTACCACATTCAGACCAAAATGCAAGAAATAGAAGAAAGCCAGTGAAATAAAAAAACTTCAGTTCCAAATTCTACCCTTTCAAGGTCCAGAGATCATTTTCATGCATCCCAGTAAAACCATATGAAAAGAACTCACAACAATCCCAGGAATGAGAATTTTTCTTTGAATATTCATCAGGTGTTTGTTCTCACAGCAAGCATCTGTGCTTTCTTTTTAAAGGAACATCTTTTTACTTACAGATACGTCTTCGAAACGAAAGGAAGTTTTGAGATATAAGTGACTTGCAATATAGTGCTGCTACTGTGCTTTGTGACTTGCAGAGTCACTAGTTTTCTGTACCTCAGTTTTGCCATCTGTAAAATGAAACAGCTAAAAGACATTCTGCTCTGATAGCAGAAGAGTTATTTTGCAAATAACCTGGAATTTAGAAGTGTTATGTTCAGGATTCTAAACACAGCTTGAGCTCTTGGACAAGGACTGCCATCTAAATAAAAGAGTACTAGAATATTCTAACTTTTGGCAATGACCAGTCACCCCACATGTATGACAGTTACTGTGCGAGTTTTGTTTAGAAAATGAGGAAAAATCTTCCAAGTATGGGAGCATCACTAAAGACTACCAGCAGTTTATCAGTGAATTGTGCATAATCCAAGTGCAGCTATATCAGCTGTTTTAATTTTCTAGGCAAATCCCCAGGATTTATAATAAATTAAACATAGTATTTCTTTATTCTTTGGCTATTTTAACATAAGAATTCTCAAAGCATCTTAGTAACATGTTTCTCATTGATTATTTATTCTGACTGCCCTGTCCATTTGCTCACACATCTTTCAACAGAGGTAGGCACTGCTCTGTGTTTAGATTCACAAATAAAAGCGTACTGTGACAGCTGAATCTTGGTGGCAACTGGGAGATTCTCCCTCTCACACAAGCAAGGTGCTGTTGACCCCCACAATCTTGCTTATGTTCAAGGCAGGAGCTTCCAGCACTGAGTGAGATCAGAACTCAGTGGGAGCTGGCAGCAACTGCTTCTCACAGATGCCTCTTCTCAAGATGCTGCAGCTCCTGGCTATAAACTCTTGGCCTTCTGCCGTCTCTGCTCTGTGCCACTCACAAGGCGCCTGCTTACACATCATCTTTCATACCTGTGTGGTAGGTTGTTAATCTCTGCTTTACTGCTTTGCAGTGTAAATTATGTTTTAAACTTAATTTCCTTGTGACAAAGCAAATATGATTAAGAGGCTAAAGATCTCTGGTGTGCTCACTTTTTTACTCTAGGATTTAGCAACCCAGATTGATCAAACCATCACTGCTCCCTCTCCTGTAACCTTCTCTCCTTTTTCCATGGAAAAAAATTTATTTAGTGAAAAAACTCCCAGAAGAAAACACTTCATTCTCATCTTATTCCTAATCTGTCCCAGTAACCACTGTGTTGGTTTTTTTTCTTAAGGTACCTACAGCTCTATAGGCAGCTCACAAATGATTTCTGAACTCTGACAAACAGGAATTTTCAGCTAATAGATCATGGATAAAGTACAAGTTGCCAACAGCTAAGCCTTTTTTCTTCATTCGATCATCACTTTTAGAAGTAACAGCCAATTTGTCACTACACAAACTACACGTGCACCGAGTTCTGCAGGGACTGAAGCGATGCTCCTAATCCAGAAATAGGGAGGCCCTTGAACTGCAGTATTTTTTCAGTTGAAACCCTTATTTACATATCTTATTTTACTTATTATTTTGCACTTTGCTTGACTTTAATTACATAAGGAGCAGTTTAGTGCAGTAGCTGCTGGCTCATGACTTGTTTAACGTAATACATTGAGGGTATTTCTATCTCTTTCATGTATACACATATAAATGAGAAGACTTGAGAATGAGGATTGGGTGGGACAAAAATATTTGAAAAGGACTAAAAATCTTTTTTTTTTTTCCCCTTAATTTGCACTGCCTTTCAGAGAGGGGATAGTATATCAAGAACTTTTTTAAAAGCCTCCATCTTTGTTATCCAGTTCAGTGGATTTGTGATGTGAAATGCACCTAAACAGTTCCCACTAAAGCTGACTCAGATGGCTTAGACATACTGAGCACAGGATTTTACAGTTTTACAGACTGTCATACGAACACATCTAGATATACACAAGATGTGCTTTCAAAACCTGTTGGCAGCTTTCTTTTAATGGCCATCAGGTTTCTCATTCTTTTCATGTTCAGTAACAACCCTTTACCTATCCAAGGCCAGTTGCATGGTGCCAAATGGTTATCCAGATGAGTATGAAAGCAAAATGACAGCTTTGCACAGAGAATAGAACATGGAAGTTGCAATCACAAGGAATTAAATATTTAAATTCTTGAAAATTGTGACTTCTAACAACTTTGTTAAGACAGATACTTACAAAATCTTAAAAAATATCGAGATTTCTTACGATTCTTCATTTCTTTAGAAATTGGTCAAAATATTTCAAGATTTCTTCAGAGTTGTCATGGAACACACAGATGACTAGACAGAGTCTACCATCTTCTCCTTACAGAACAAGCTCAGTTCAGGTTGCTAGAATCACATGCGTGACTCAATTTAAATTTGTAAAATGCATTTAAGAAACCCCAAACTTCACTTACGCTGCATTTTTCATGCTTGCTCTATTTCATGTTGATGAGTAATGTAAACAAAAGGAATGAAATACCTGGGATTTCCTCGAACAGTATCAGTATTTATGAAGGTGGATGTCTCTGTGACTGTGAAAGAGGTGAGGAAATGGTGCATGTCAAAAAGCAAAGGGCAAAAAAATATTAAAAAAAAATTTGCCTTTAGAAATGTCATATTGGGAGCTTAAAACAGAAAAAAATGGTAACTTTAACAACTTAACAGTTTCCTTTTAAGAAGCACCAAATCTTGTGGTAAAGTTAGATGGTTCTTGGAATGCAATCTATGTTTTACTAACAGCCTTCTGCAAAGAATCACAATAAACCCTAGCTGAAGTCTTCCAAGATAGGTTTGTAAGATATCAGCAACTCTAATTTTATCTAGATGATAATTCATTGTACTGACTCAATTTCTAAATATACTATCAAAGAAGATTGTTTAAAAAAGTAAAGTGTGTCTTGACTGTAGCCATCTAGTCTCTTAGCAGAGTGTATCTTTGAAAAAAAAAAGTGAAGGACATTATGGTTCCTGCACTGAAACACCACTTTCAAAGCTGCAGCAGTAGGTAACTGTTAGATGTTGTGTGACGTTTTTTGAACTGGCTCTTTCAGAGGCCAACTTTGTTCATTTATCTGGTTGCATAAGGCATCATCCACTCCTTGAAAGCAAGTTAGCTATATAAATAAGAGAATCAAGCACTGCAACACTATTTAGGTTTTTTTTTTTCCTGAATTTATAACCATACAAAGAAATCTACATAAGTCTTGGTTCTTATTCTGAATGTTCTGAAAAACTATTATAATTTCTAGCTAGGATTAATGGATAGAAACTCCTGATATAAATTACGAGATTCTGATAGCAAATCAGAGATCCAGACAATGCTTTGTAGTGCACTAATAACTATCTCACAATAGAAACTAGAGATCAAACAGCTGTAATAATTGCCTTTCAACAATGTCAGAAAGACAGCTATGAAAAATGATTATTTGCATCCTAAAAGAATGAATGTAAGGTTAAAAATACTGAACCAGAACTCAGTATCTCAAGACTTATTTAATACTTTTGAATAGATTTCCTGTGTGACCTTGGTTAGATGATTCTGTCTTTTGCTGTTTCATTTCTCTTTGTCAGTTTTGGGCAGGTTTTGTCTTCTTGGTGTGTGTCTGAAATTTTAAAAACTGATTAGAAACTTTAAGTCACACATCCAATTGAAATTAATAAGAGTTTTTGAGGAAAGAAGAATAAATGGGCTTGGAATGTGCTTACAAAAAGAAGAGTACACAAGCCCAAGTTTTTCTGCATTTCAGGCAACTGGGTAACTGCGTCAGCACAGCATGATGTGCAGTCTAGTGTGACTGCCTGGCTTGTATCCAACCAATTCAGAGAGCAGACCAAGGAGCCTAGATGTATTTCTAGCCACCCACACAGTTCAGGAAATCTCCATATGTGCTGCTATTACAAAGGGGCTCTGCTATAATTTTGGATTTTAGGCACCTCTAACAAAAATTACCCCCACATATAAATAAATAGATACGCTTTGCTCTATCTCAGCTACATTACATAGTTTTGTAAATATTTTCCAGAGTTGCTGTGTTTATAATTATTAAATTCTTTCTCACTGAAATCAGGGTCTGTGCATTGTAATTAATCAAGAGAAGATCAAGTCATCTTGATGGACCACGTGACAGTAACCTGAACCTAAGTGCAGGAACAGAAGTATCACAGGAAGTCTAGGAAGATGACACTAAGGTGGAACAGATGCAATAAAAGTTATTTATTGAATGAGCAAACTTGTCCTTTTTTTCTTGAAGTTTACTTGTCAGACAGCAACCTTTGGAACACCACAGGAATGACAGAATGACTTGGAATTTTTTTAGGAGTTATGGACAGTCCTTTCCCTGAGCTACCATCACTGATACCTGGAAGTTTCTGAAACCTTCAAGGAATTTAAAACCTTGAATAATGTCCCGAGACTTCTGCATTGTCCTGATCTTGCATCCTTAATAGTTATCAGTAGCTTTCTTGGTCACTTGGCAATTTGGTGTGTGTGAAAGTATTTGTGTGGCATGGTGGGGGTGTCTGGGTTTTCTGAAAAGGAGAATTAGTATGCCAGTGCTATTTCCAAATACACTTCCCAGGCACAGTGTCTTCCCAGTAGAGTACCACAACTGAAATGGTGACTTCTGATCCCTGTACTTGAACACACTCAATAGCCAAATCTTTATGACTTGCTGTTGGTGAGGAAAGCCCAAAGAAGCACTAAAAGAGGAGATGCAGAAAAACTATCAATCCCCATACCCTCCTTTGGGCAGATGCAGTCATAAAGTAAACAAACAGCTTCTGAGGGCTCTCTTGAGGAGTGGTTGTGGACAAAGCTTAAAATGGAAAAGTACAGCAAAATAAATTTAAAAAGTAAATTAAAGCAATGAAACAAAGGAAAACTACATAAAGTATCTGCTATCAGTTACAACCGGAAAGAAATACTCTCCAACTAGCCCAGTATACAAACCA
The DNA here is from genome assembly GCA_027560015.1 of Chloroceryle amazona. Lineage (NCBI taxonomy): Eukaryota > Metazoa > Chordata > Aves > Coraciiformes > Cerylidae > Chloroceryle > Chloroceryle amazona. The sequence goes on along the minus strand of JANHFX010012032.1, from coordinate 17,438 downwards.
GAAAAAGAAAATGGGAAGCAGAAGAAAAGAAATACTTCTTAATACTCACTTACATGTGCTTAAATATATCATTACCTCTCTTCCTGTATGAGCAACTGTCTTTTCTGAGCCTGCTCTGAAGTTAGTAATGCCTATTCCCCAAATGGATAACCAGAGCAGCAAAGCCAATAAGGAACAGATTGGTCACATGTTCTAGAAGGGAACTCTAGTGACACTTCAATTATTAATAATTTAGTTTAGTGTTCAGTTTTTGACATTTCTTGAGATTCATGGTCACATCATCCAACAAGGTTGGCAGGCGCAAGTCAAGAACATAAAATGCAAAAACAGACAGAAAGGGAAAAGAGATAGAAAACAACAATTCTTTTAATTGTTGCAGGATTATTTAGTTCCTAAACTCAAACTATTTTAGTTTTACTCTTTACAGATTGCTTAGCTGAACTTGTAACTAAAAGAGAGAACACTTAAGGCAGACAGTTCTATGACATATCTGAAAACCACTCTTGTGAGTTGTACAGATGGTGGATTATACAAACCACTACATTTTTTTGTATGTGCAGACACTTTTTTATGTAAGATACCTGTCCGGCTTACATCTGCATTATGTATGTGCATACATACACAGATAAACACACTGGGCACAAACACCTCTTGTTAAAGGCAACTGGTCACACACAGATCCACGCTATGCCAAAGTACAACCCAGAATGTTTTGTTCTGCTGACTGTAACCAGACTCATGACACGTAACAGCACACACTGCCAAGCACGGCACGGTGTCACATGGACATCAGTGCCTCCTTGCCTGCAGAGGATCAGTTCTTCTGTGGGATCTTGGTTGGAAGAAAATGGACACGGTTATCAGGAACTGTCCTTGAGCCATGGAAAGAGCACAAAGGAAGAAGAACAGTGGAGAAAAGGCAATGAAGCAAGAAGATAGAGCAGAGCAAAGTAGAGAGAAACAGGACGTGGGGGTACTGGGTGAGTTAGATGACAGCCAATCCCAGGTAGATTTAGGCACCTGAACAGCGTGTGGGCTCTCTCATGTATCCAGTCAGCATTGCTGGTGGTGTGCGTGGGCAGTGAAGCTTGCTCTGGATAACCAAGGGATGTACCTGTAATAAAGGTCTTCGCTTTGTAACTCCCGTAGAGTTGCTGAAGTCCATTCTCCCCCCACAAATGGTGACCCCGATGTGATTGCCAGGAAGAGAGCGCAGAAGACCCCGCGGGGGAAGCCCTTATACCTTCCGCTGCTGGACGACAGTGACGATCAGTGGCCAGACCCCCCAGAGGAAATGCTGGGAGTGCGGCAGCAAATAAAGCCAGAGAAGTATGAAGGTTGTGACCCAAGAAACAGGTGGAAACAGGTGTCTGAAGGAACACTGAGGGAGGGGATTTCTCTTCTGGAAGCGTTGAAAAACTTAGAGCGTCCAGAGGGTGATCCTCTGCAGTATGTCACCTTTGAACAGCCGACAGGCCAGGGGCAGTTTCTCAATGCGCAGCTGCGAGCAAGGCTGCCGATGGACGCGCTGCAGCTGGTAGGGAGGCTAGCGTTGAAAGCCTTGCCAACCATCCCAGAGGAAGGAAATGTCCAACCTTCCTACGCCCAAATCAGGCAGGGGAATCAGGAGACGTATATGCAGTTTTTAGACTGAAGTAAACATTTTACTAACAAGGATGTCAAACTGGCAATATTAATGAATCTTGCAGTCGAGAATACTGATACTGACTGTAAAAGGGTATTATTGGCTTTGCCAAGAGAAGCATCTCTGGTGGACATGGCAGAGGCCTGTAACCGGGTGGGATCTACCACTCACCAGATGGGAGCTCTAGCGGAAGCCTTTGCTGTGTCCCTACGACCAGCATTAGGGGGAAAAGAGAAAACATGCTTTAATTGTGGCAAGCCAGGCCACCTCAAAGCACAATGCCAGAGCCAGAAGGAAGGTCCAGGGAGGGAAGAAAGGGCCTGAGGAGAGCAGAAGTTGTTGTGCACTTGCTGCCAGAAGCCAGGGCATCATGCCAATGCGCGCTGCTTTAAGTATCATCAGACCAAAACCTTCTTGGGAAACAGCAAGCAGAGCGCGCTGCCACCTCGCGCTACGACCCAAATGAGGACGAGCACATAGGCAGTTTGGTGAACCTCTGCCCCAGCACCATGGGAAGTGCTGGAGTGGACATGGAAATAACAGTAGAAATCACACTGTGGGATTCCACAGTTCAGTGTGTGCCTGTAAATGTTACTGGACCTTTGGGGTATGGGCTGAGTGTGCTTTGATTAGGCAGGTCATCAACAACAAAGAAGGGATTGTTTGTTTTACCAGGCGTAATAGGTGCAGACTTTACAGGGAAAGTTAAGGTAATGGTGTGGACACCATCTCCACCAGTGAGCATCCCCACAGCAAGCTGAATAGCTCAGCTAGTGCCTTTTAGAGCACAAGTACCAAATGCCACGCAACGAGTGCGGGGGGAAGGTGGGTTCGGATCAACCAGCCAGCCTGAGGTTTTTCTCACTTTGGACATTGGCTGACGGAAACCTACAATGAAAATGACATTTATACACCCACAAGGACAGCCAAAAAACTGGACCCATGACATCCTGGCGGACATCGGTGCAGACGTCACGATAATTGCTCAACAATTGGTTCCCAGCATTAACATAGCGAAGCCAATGCGAAGGTATCATTGGGTAGTGTTGCCTCAGGGCATGAAAAACTCACCCATCATGTGCCAAGTTTATGTGAATTGGGCATTGGAACCACTTAGAAAACAGTGGCCTGAAGTATATCATCTATCATTATATGGACGATACTCTGATCGCCACTCAGTGTCTTGACAAAGAACAGATGATGCAGACTTTGACAAAGACACAGTAGCATGGTGGCCTCCAGGTCGCCCCAGAAAAGATACAAACAGGGGAACCTTGGAGTTACTTGGAATAGGAAATTACAAAGACAACAATAAGGCCGCAGAAAATAAAAATCAGATCAGAAATCGCTACCCTTAATGATGTCCAAAAGTTGGTAGGAGATATTAACTGGATAAGAAACATTTGTGGAATTACCAATCATGAACTTGGGCCTTTATCAGAATTACTAAAAGACGAGGGACACTTAAACTTGCCTCGTAGTCTCACTTCTGAGGCATGACAAGCTCTGGAGCCCATTTCAAGCAAGCTATCTAGAGCCTATGGGGACAGAAGAGCAGTAGAGAGATAGATCCTTTTAGCAATTAGCAATCATGACCAGCATCCCTGTGCAGTAATCATGCAGTGGCTTGACAATGAACCAGAGCCTCTAAGAATTTTAGAATGAGTATTTTTATCCTTCCAGCCTAGGAAAACCATTAGCTCAAGAGTTGAAAGCTTTGCCTCACTTATTGTGACAGGCCGGGAAAGAATAATTGAGATAGTGGGGGAAGAACCAGCGACCATTTTGGTCCCACTGCAGCAAGATTATCTAGAGTGGGCCATACAACATTCAACCCCGCTACAGACAGCCCTACGAGGCTATGGAGGGATTATTAAGAATCACTACCCCCACATCGAATGTTTACATTTGTAATAACGTGGGAATAGCAAAAGCAGCAATGTGCAGTCTCATGCCTGTGACAGGGCTCGCAGTATTTACTGATGGCGAGGTAGAACCAGGAAAGCCACAGCAGTATGGAGAGAGAGGGGCCAGTGGAAAATCGTACTGTCTTAACAGAAGGATCAGTACAACGAGTAGAACGGCAAGCGGCAATTGAGGCCGTTAAGTTACAGGATGAGGTGCCTATTAACATTGTATTGGATTCTCTATACGTAGTGGGAGTAGTTCAGAGAATGGAACGTGCCATTTTGAGACACTGGCAGCAAGAACAACTATATCAGCAGTTTGGAACGTTATGGTACCTACTGCAGAACAGACATCATCCTTATGTCACCCATATAAGAAGCCACACTCATCTGCCTGGAGAGTTAGCTGCTGGCAATGCTGAAGATGATCGACTAGTGGCCCCAGCATGGACAGGGCCTGTTCCAGACAGATTAAGTCAAGCAAAAATGTCACATGAATTTTTCCATCAATCAACTAAGGTGTGGTGTTGGCCCGATAGTTTGACCTTGCCTTAGCTGACACAAAAACTATAATTCAAACCTGTCCGGGATGTCAAAGCATTAGAACGGCCATACTGAGTGCTGTGAACCCAAGGGGGCTGTACTCTTTACAGCTATGGCAAATGGATGTCACTCATGGATCAGACTTGGGGAAACTCAAATATGTCCACGTATCAGTAGACTGTTTTTCAGCAGCCACACGGGCAACAGCACAGACAGGAGAAACAAGTTGACCTGTAAAAAGACATCTATGGTTGGCATTTGCGGCATTAGGCATTCACCAAAAAATTAAAAGGGATAATGGCCCGTGCTATATTGCAAAACCCACTCATGAGTTCTTACAAGCATGAGGAATTCCCCACGTGACAGGTATTCCACATTCGCCCACGGGACAAGCCAGAGTTGAATGGGCAAACCAAACCTTGAAAAGACAGTTACAAAAACAAAAAGGGGGAGAGCCCCAGGCTACGCCACAAGATAGATTACAAAAATCAGTTTATGTTCTAAACTTTTTACAGCATATTGAGGGAGAATCGGATCCACCAATAGTTAAACAGGTATGTCAGGGGAATTGATGACCACTGACAAGGAAGTGTTAGTCCATGTTCAAAACATTGACACAGGTCAATGGGAAGGGCCCCATCAATTAATAACACGGGGACAAGGATACGCTTGTGTCGTTACAGGTACTGGAAGACAATGGGTCCTGGCAAATGGGTAAAGCCATGGGTGGCAGAACCGGATGGTTTAAAGAGATGCTTACGGATGGACTGATGATATTGATTGTATTCGTTGTAGTATTAATCATTGTACCCTATATAATTAAACTGGTGAGAAGTGCTGTCGAAAAAGCTTTAGCCGGTATTTGGGTGGCCCAAAACCAAAAAGGGGGAATTGAGGGATCTTGGTTGGAAGAAAACAGACACTGTTATCAGGAACTGTCCTTGAACCATGGAAAGAGCACTAAGGAAGAAGAACAGTGGAGAAAAGGCAATGAAGCAAGAAGATAGAGCAGAGCAAAGTAGAGAGAAACAGGACGTGGGGGTACTGGGTGAGTTAGATGACAGCCAATCCCAGAGCAGATTTAGGCACGTGAACAGCGTGTGGGCTCTCTCATGTATCCAGTCAGCATTGCTGGTGGTGTGCGTGTGAAGCTTGCTCTGGATAACCAAGGGATGTACCGGTAATAAAGGTCTTCGCTTTGTAACTCCTGTGAGGTTGCTGAAATCCATTCTCCCCCCACATTCTTCCTTATGTTTCTCCAAAGAGTTTTCCTACAGGCTGCTTGTTCTTTCTGGAGTGTACGAGAACTTGAATAGGGACACTTTTGATACTGCAGAAGAGAGTGGTAACTAAAATTCATTAAGGAAGTCTGCACAGCTTGTGAAGGCCACACACATAGTATCCCATTTCATCTCATTTACTGTGATGTAGAAGAGCCAAACAGCATCCAGTAGATCAAAATTCATACAAATTAGACTCTCTGCACGTCAAATAAATATGTCATAATGGGTGAATCTGTTTATAAGTAATACACCACAAAGTTTTAGTAACACTTTGCATAATTAGGTCTAGACAGATAGAGTCTAGTCCTAGGGAATATGATGCTGTATTTCAGTAGCTCCTCTATACAGATAATTTTGAAAATACTAATATGTAAAATTATTTTGTGAGGCTAACTTTCTATGTGCTACATATTTACCAGAAAGATCATCTTTTGATCTTGAACTTTGGGTTCTTTTGACTTAACATGGCAGAAGAAGTAAGTGGAACCACTCATGAATAAACTCCATGGGATTTGGCATTTTTAAGTCAATCTTTTTGAGACAAACATAACCATGGTAGATGTTGCAAACCTACTAGAGAGCAAGATATATTTTAATAAAGATGGTAAGACTCACTCAGGTGATAAACTGAAGAATCACCCTAGCCTAAAGAAATGGGTATGTCCTACAACAGTCAAGTAAAAAAATTTCCCAGGGATTTAAAAAAAAAAAAAAGCAAAACTAAGGGCTCATTATTAACAAGATGAAGATTATTTATTAATTTTATTTGCAAAGAAAAATGCTTTAAAACGCATAGCTACATTCATAAGTAGTACAAGTAAAAAGTATACTAGTGAATCAATGGTTTGCTTTTCTTATAGAATGCCTAAAAATTGAGGCATTGCAGAATTAACAGTTTGGAGTGAGGAAGCAACCACTGTGTGAAAACACACCAGTACTTAGCAGCTATTTGTTTATTCTCTTGCTCCTGGAGCTGTGTAGGAAATTGCTACCCATCTACAGTAACTGGTAATTACAAGCATAAAAGAAAAAAAATAAATAAATAACTGGAGCAAATGTTACCTTACTAAAATGGAAGTAGGCATTCAACAAAACAAATAGAACACAGCTAGAGCACACAAATTACTAACGATGCTGGAGTTTCTTTAAGCAGAACACACAGTACAGGTGACAATGCTTCTGGTAGCTTGTGATGTGTGGTAGAGCCATTTTAACAAGCGATAGAACATGTAATAGACGATATACAAGTAAATACCATAGTGGCTTCATAGTCCTGCTCTTTCACATCAAGATGATTCCATAGCTCCTGAGGTTAAAAACTGTTGTAGCTTTTGATTTTAAGTACCAAGCATAGAAATAATTTACATGTGGGAATCTAAAGCTGCAAAACTTTGTTACATTGTGTTTGCCCTGTGCCATTTTCACAGGCACTAACAACACTGGAGGCTCTACTGTCTTCGACACTGCCAAAATTGATATATCAGACTTCAAGGAGGATTAAATATTTATATCTTGAACTACTATTTTCAGGCTCTGCACAGATTTAACTGCATTTAGCTTTAGCTCTGGTGATTTCTATGCACACTTGAAACTCAAGTATGCCAGATGTTTAAATGCCACAGAGGATTATTATTACTTATTTAGTTATATACATCCATTCCTCATGTATGCAGATGCCTAACAAGGAAGTAGAGAAAATGCACTTTCCAGAGAGGGTAACACCCCCTTCTGATGAGTTTGTATCAAGAGACTCGCTGATTCTGAGTTCTAGCTATGGCTGACTGACCTATTTCACAGACTTCTCTCTGTATTCTCAGCAGTGAACACTGAAATTAAAAATATTCATATTTTCACAGGCTAAACTTATGTAACCACATTCTAAAATGCTGGCCTTCCTTCTAACTAATTTTTGCAAAAGAAATCAAAATATTTAAGGGAACTCTATTGTAAAATGTTGGTTGTTACATAAAGGTAAAAATACAGAACGATTAGCAAACCCTCCCATACAAGGTGATAAACCAAAAAAAAATGGTAGCAAAACCCACTATTCATACAGCATTGAAAAGGGAACATGCACAGACCAAAGTTTAAATTTGAGTATTAACATGAATTTATTCCCATAAAATATCAAACATAATAAGCTTGGATTGAAAAAAAGCCAACCCTAACACTCAAAAGGAACATGAACTTTAAGAAATGACAGGCTAATGTAACAAAATGGAAAAAAAATAAATAATTAAATGTAGGAAGCAGAGATACAGAACTTACTGCAGCACCTGAGTTTCCACTTTATAGAAACCCTAGGAACTAACATCACAGGGCACTACAGGCATTAGAGTTCTGGACACCCTCAGGGTAGTACCAAAGCTTGAAATCTCCATTAGAAAAGAACACATTGACCAGCCCATTCCAGATTTACCATTTCTGCCACACAGCCCTGACTTCCTCCTCCTTCACAAATAAATGTATTCCTAATCTTGCATATTGATACTTCTGTCATTAATATCTGACAAGCAACTAGACAATAAAAGTTGGCAGCCTATTGGAATGACTCTATACAATCATATATTAAATGTAGAATATTTGTACCAGATCAGGCAATCTAAAAGACTATCCTCTGTTTTTAGGACTTCCTCCAAATTCATGAACTGGAGCCACATAAGTATTTGGAAAGCAATGATGTCTCATAGTGATGCCTTTCTGATCAATGGAATACTGATCCAAAGCACCAAGCGACACCATTTGGCTCCAAAAGAATACTGCCTTTCCAGAGATGAATTTCAACTCACAAGATCAATACTGCATTAAAATGGAAGAAAGTAACTTGATAAGACTTTGATTTGCTAAGCAATCACATAAATCAGATCTGTTTGAGAAAGCCCCTTTGATGAGCAGTAAAGCAATATGCTCTTAGAAAAGGAACTAGAAACTGCTGCTAAACAAGCATTCACTCTCCAACTCCGACAAAAAGAGCCCAGGTACAACAAGATCCAACATTCTTTCACCGCTGTTAGGTTGGACTGTTAGTTTTTCAAAAGTATAATTAGACAATGAAGACCTATTAAAAATGCAAGGAGTGTGCACACGTCTACGTGAATAGACTGGAAACTACTCATTGCTTATGGGACATCATCAGTTTGGTACTCTCAGCTACAGTTTGCATTTATATTGGTGTATTAATTCAGATCAAGAACTTCTGAAGGAAATGACTATGAGATGTGAAACAGACCCCGAGGGATCAGATCAGAGCTAGTCTAATCCCCTGAAATACAAATCCTGGGAATACCAGGTTCTCAGCACCAGCTCTGCATCCTGGTAAATTCTAATGTAGACACAAAGAATTAGTCCAACAAATTAAGAAAACCAGGAAGAAAATATGTGGGAAAACAGCATTCTAGAGTTTTGTTACTAGCCCTTCCAATTTTCAACTGAGCGCAAACAGATGACAGCTACAACTGCGCAGATACTCAAATCAAGAACAATCTTTTCACCAACAGTGACAGACTTAGAAGTACAATTCATAATTATTTATTATTTGTTGCTTACTGTCATTTCCAAGTCATATTTTTATGTGGCAAAACTAATCTGCCTGCATGATGTACCTTCTTTTATGTTCAGTTATGCTGTGATGTCTTCAATACAATACAAGTGTTCTAGGATACAGTTCTCATCTGTCTATGATAACCATGATAACTTCAACAAAAATGGGTTTAATTTATTCTAAAAAACATTAAAACCAGAATAATGCACCAAATATAAATCTGCAAAAACTTCTCCTAATATCAACTTTTCATTAGACACCATCACATACTGAGACAATAATAATTCCATCACTCTTGTTATTATGTGAAATTTCTCAACCTGTAGGACTGGGCAGTGGGTATCATGCTGCCTTTCAACTGTCAATAAAACACTAACTGCAAAGTTTCACAACTCCTTTTTATCCAAAACATCTCCTCCTCTTTTGCTGTCAGATATCCTAGAAGACTTCTTCCACCTGTAACAAAACTACAGGCTACAACTAGCTTTTTTTTTTTTTTTTCTCATCATTAAACTCTATTGCCCTCTATTCCAAAAACGAACTGATACTGATGTTGAGTATAAAGACAAAACACACATCTAATGATCATACAGTCTAGTCCTTGCATCAAAGTTAATTATGTGGCTTTTCAGACCTTCAGATTAAATTCTTTCTTGCTTAATCTTTCCATGCTTGAGAGGCAGGACATTCATTTACCCCACAGGTATTTGTACTTAGGGGCTAAAGAAGCAATGCATAAGGTGCAGAAGGACTGGTGACAGTGGCAGTAAAGCAGGACTAGGATTGGAGCTGGGTTAGACCTAAACAAAGCACGTAGTAACATGAAGGTCTACATGGACAACAGTAGTTCTTTGTTACCCAACTAAGCACAAGTGTGCCACAGTCTGTTACATCGCACAAGGTGTCAGCGTCCTCCCTCCTTCAGTGCAAAGGAATCACATGATCTACATGAGATACTACCAAATTGACTTCTCAAGTAAATAATACTAAAATAATTTCTTGTCCATGTTCTAATCATCACTATTTCTAACCTATAATGGAAAGAATGCTGTCTCCAAGAAGCAGTACAAGTGGTTAAACGAAGGAAGGCAAAGTAGTGTTTGAATCCTCAGACACATCTGTAGTTATAAATTACTTCTTCTGAAGTCTACAGGAGCTGTTCTGTGGGTCGTGGTGCCACCTAGGGGAAAGATGGAAAAGACTAAGAAGCAGAGGAACAGAGAAGGCAGTGACATTACGCTAACAAAACCGAAAATTTGGTCCAGCTAACCTAAATACAAAAAATAATGAATGCCTATTTATCTTTGCAGAGAAAAAAAAAAAAAAAGTCTTATTTAAGAGGTCAGATGTATGAGCTCTGTTTTTGTGACAGGATACAAAGTATTTTAATGAAGGGGATATAGGCCTTCAAAATTGCTTTGATAATTAAGGTATGTTCAGACTGTGGACAAAAGCAACCTATATTTTAGTTTAATCTCTGCTTGATGATGTATTGGACATGGGGTCATTTGACATCTTGATTTGTGATTAAAATAAAATATGGAGTGCTCTAGTGTACATTTAGATAACACTGTAGAACTACCAGATGGCATACTGCTTTGTCTTTGAAAGTCTACCTAAGAAAAAGTGACACTTCAGCTAAGTAGACATGCATGATGAAACTATACTGTCTTTGCTAATGGGGACAATAGGGAAGTGGAAATTCAGACACCTCACAACTGAGAGAGCATTTAAGTCCAATATACATGACAAATTTCTGAAAGCAAATGAAAATGCAGAGAAAGTATGAGATGCTGTACTTTAAAACATGACCTACAAATTCAGTACATACATATAAGAAAACCACCTACACCACCAACCACAAGCAGGTAGAACTGTTATCACTGCAGTGAAACCCACAAAGCTCACACACGTGCTTCTTAGAAAGTAATACACACACACACGTGCTTCTTAGAAAGAGCAAGTCAGAAGTTAACTGTTTTTAAATCTTATGTAGAACACGAAAACCAGTTTTAACCATCGCACAGAAAACCAATCAGTTCTAGATTTGGATTTTATAAATTTTTCTAATCATCGTGATCATAAACATGTACATCAAGTGTATAAAGGCACCTATAAGCACATCTGTTTCCTAAGTTTCCATTTTATCTCAAATATTTTTAGACCATAACAATAGAAAAAACACCTTTATCAGCTAGAAGTGACAACTCTCCTAAATTCTTTAATAACATACTTTCCAGTAAGGCACCCATTTATCGGTGCCTTCTCTAACACACCTATATTGACAGTAATATTCCTAATCAAATCAAAACCAACCAAACAAAACCCACTCAAACAAAATCTTCCACCAAAAAAATGCAACTGAAAAAAAAAGCTCAGAAGAAACAGAACTGGACTGACCCCTGACGTGGAGGCACTTCTCTCAGGGAAGAGAGTGTTTGCTAGTTAGTTAGTTTGCCAGTCTGAATTCAGAAGAGAAATGCCTTGTCATTTTTATTACTGTTTTATCAATAGCGAAAAAGTAATGTTTTAGATACAAAAGAACATACAGGACCAGTCTGCAAATGCATTTGCTACTGCACATGAATTCTTTTGCTTGGTAGTTCTTCTCAGGAATACCTTTTGTGATTAATTCAAAACAATGAGGCAATTCATTTTCTCCTCGTTCTTCAAGTGTCTCCTGAGGAGACAGAATCAAAAGGTACTTAGCCAAACACGGCAGAAATTGTTGAAGAATTTCTAAGCATTGCAAGTGCCATATAAGGTAGATACTAGTAAGGAAACAAAGGAAGCCATTCATATTTTAGCTGCCACAGGTAGTGTGAACTTTCCATCTGTTAGAAATAGTTTTAAATGATTATTTCAAAACTTTCAGTAACAGCTTGCATCTAAAAAACAGATTAAAACCTGAAATAATTATAGAGTTGGATGGACAGCCTCAATTAGATGAAGTAAGGACACCTACCCCCTTTATATCAGGAACACAGACTCATTGAAAACGAAGTTTCCAGCATTTGAGAGGGCATGAACCCTGGTCATGGACCCACGGCCATACAAAGGTGTTGATCAGTCTTATCTTTAAAAATGTTTTATGCAGCCACATACTGCATTCAGAGTTGCCTGTGGATTGGACATAATAATCAGCAGGGGAAGGAAAGCTCATTACTAGAAGCTCTCCTTCCCCTGCAGATTACCTCAGCATGAAGCCACGTATCTCAATCAAAAAAAGATTGCTACGGAGAGCTACACAAGACGTTTCTAAATCAGCTAGCTCAGTTCAGCCTATAGTTACAACCTTCTTTTAACCTTCAGAAAAGAAAATAGACCAGGATGGTTTCTGAATATAAGCAACCTTAAAGTTTAGAAATAAATCACTGAGCAGATAAAACTCACCAGCAGACCTGACCTGTCTCATGTTCACACAAGTGATGCCCAATTCAAATACATGGAAAATTCAGCAGCAAGACCTGATGTGAAAGGGACAAGGAAGGACACTGCATATGCTGGGGGGACTGGGAGGTTTAGGAGTGTCTAGAACATTGTATAGGATTCAAAAGAACCTTTCAATTGAAAAAAAGTGCACAGAGTTGTACCTTATATACATATTTAGCTGCTTTAAGTAACACATGAAAATAAGCATAGCTGCAGGAAGCAAAGACATTTGTCTACTGGGAATCTTTGGACCCCACTAACCCGAGAGCTCCAATTCGTAACATCAGTGTTTGGAAAACTTTTTAATTCAATTGTAATATTCTGAAGAGAAATAACAATGCTTGCCTCCTTTTCCCAGACACGTAAGAAAATCAGGCACATGTGGCAACTTCTGAGGACTAAGGGTGCCACAAAATCAGAGACTGGAATGCAACATGAGTATCACCAAAATAATAATGTAAGTACACAAAGACTCTCCTAGGTATTAGGTATGCCCTATTTTTTCTGAATTATCACCCGGTCAAAAAAAAAGAAACAGTAATTTGCAATGAAATGCCTGAAAAAAACCCTCATCTATGATGGAAATTTGGGAATTCAACTCCCATGTTAATAAGATCCCTGTTGCTACCTTGCATCTCATCTAGTCTGTCTCAGTGCATGGGAACTTCTGGCTCTTTTTTCTACTGCATACCCTACGAAGCCATGTACATAATGTGCGCACCTTCAGGTGCATCCTCAGTAGGAATGTAACTAAACACATGTCCCTTTGCCAAAACTTCATATGTATAAACTCTCCCATTGACAAAGAAAGATCTGAAAACGTTTTTTGAAGTTTCCACCTAGGCTACAACTATGTGACTAGAAGCTGTTTTAAATGTTAATTTTCTGACCCCAGAATATGGATCCTTCTTAAATCTCTCTCACGCCGTTCATCTTTGCCAGTTTACATGTTTCCATATCACCCAAAACAATTTCTAAGATGTGCATGCAGGACATGCTAAGGTGATGTGCATGCAGGTATCTTCCAATTTATTCTGTCTGTATTCAAGTGTTTCAAGCTAGAAGGCACTCAGCTGCTTGAACAGAAGAAAGCAAACAGAAAAGAACACCTAGCACAGTCAAAGCACAGTAGATTTATTTTTAATTTATGGCAATGTGCCAGAAAGTTTCCTTGAACTCTTTGTCCACTAAGTGTTATTTGTTCTGTACAAAAGAAAGAATGCTTTTTAATTTATGGAGCCAATTCTAAATCAACAAAGCAAGGCTTTCTCACATCACAGCAACGCACTTGATTGTCAAATGACACTACTTCTATTAACACTGATAAAGAACAACATTTTCCAGTGACTTTTTTTTTTTTTCTGTACAGAAACCGTTACATGGACAAGAAGTGACATTCATTACATCAGAAAAAAAAAAGTTAATACATTAGCTACTACATAGCACTATACAGTTACTACAACGTAGCATTATGAAAAGCAGTGTGTTTGACTGCAAACAAATATTAGAGGCTAATGCTCATACTCCACCTCCTGCTTCCATGTTGGGTCTTTAAAAAAAGAACAGTACATATGTTCATATATAAAATCTGTCATATACACACAATCTGTTATAAAAACCATACTGAAACCTGCATAAGAGAAAATTTAGTATGTATGCATTTTATTCTTAGAGTAACACAAAAATACAACAGTATTTTTTATCACCAAGCTGTCCACATAGAGAAACCTCATTAAAATATTTCTGAGACACAAGAAAACTCTGCTGTAAGTAACCAATGAATGCTGACTACTGATTATTTCTAATGCCAAAACTTTTGACAAGGATAGTGATGTCAGTGATGTGTGGCAAACAAGAAATGTACTCTGCTAGCAGGGCAGGGAGTGTGAGGAAAAAAAACAGACTAACCACAAATTCACATTTTCAGAGAATTGTTCAGAATTTAGTGTTGCAAATCTGGAAGTAAGAAAATCATCTAAAGAAACTGGAAATATATTTACTAAAACACTTAAGATGGTCCTAATTTCTCACAATTTCTCACAAAGAAATATAGAACAGCATGGTTAAATGTAAGTGGTTTAGTTCATCCCAAAATTAAAAAATCTTTATGTGGATATAAGAATAACATGAAGCCTGAGTACATGCTGGAAAGCCAGCTTCATAAACTACAATATTAGAATGAGAGACAGAGTAAAGTTAAGAAAGAGGGGGCAAAATATAGAAGGTTGGTAGAAGTCCTTAAGACGAAAATGCTGCCAAAAGAATCACATTTCACATTGTTTGATGTATGAAAATGCAGGAAAATCTAACAGATGTTCATATGCTAACATACCACAGCTTCTTGTGAATGTTGACCACTAAACAGTGACGACACAATATAAATAATTGTATTGTATTGTATTTCACGGGTTAGCAACAGCTGAAATTTTAAGTTCTGACCTCCAATATCCTGGAACATACTGCACCAGATCTTTACCCACTTCTGAAATGAACTGTATCTGATCAAGTACCTTGACCTGATTTTGACCTAAGATATCCCAGCACTTACTGCTGTTTAAACGAATCGTGTAAAATCAGCTACCATGCGACCCTGACAAGAAACACAGCAATGTTTGCCTATCTAGATGAGATCAGACCTGAATCCTTACAAATAATGTACTTTGCACTGGTTTAGCTCCACATAAAGCAGTAACGCATTCTGTAAATGGAATTATGCAGTCTTTGTTCTATCAAAATTAAAATTAGGGACACCCTAAGGAAAGCTAATTTAGAGACCCTGAAATGACGTATACTTTACAGAAGTAGAGACCAAACTTGAAGAATCTCCTGTTGTTGAGATTATTGTCACATGAGGCACTGTGCCAAGGTTAAACAATTAGGGATTGGTGGCATGAGAAAGCCACAGTGACAGAAACAATTACATGCATCTAAGATGTCAAGCATAAGCTGATCATCTGCTAAGATCTGTATGAATTTTCTTTTTCATATTCACTGCCGTACACTTCAAATCATTATCTTCTATCCCGAGGAAACCTACTAAAGTCAGTTTACCACTTGTTGCACAAAAGGCTGAACGTATACACAGAAACTGGTGACTTCAGTGCCTTATTTAGGTGCTGCTACAAATTGGGTGAATGTCACACCACATGGCAAAAGGTTTCTACGAACCAGGTAAGCTAGTTTTATGGCAGAAGATTTTCAACATAGTATTTATTTACCTTTGGTAGTAGCATGCAAGTCCTGTGCTATTTACATTTTATTTTGTACTGCTATACTTGAGATTTTAAGTACCTTGGAGACTCGTGCTTAAATCACGAGAAAACATATTTTATTTATGTGATGAAACATGTGATACAAATCCTGCTGCAAGTTATACAAGCATAAAACAAAGGTAACATTTAATTCCATGACACACACAAAAAAAATTGGCCTGTATTTTCCGCAAAAGAAGTAACCCTTGCACAAACTGTAATCATGCAGTGGAAAAATACCAAAAGCAAATACCAAAAAAAAGCATGAAAGCTCATTACATACTTGCAACTCTAAACAGATTCAACAAGTTCTTCAACTAGCCATGCACATCTAGCAAGATGGAAATAGCTTCAAGCCAAAGAACATTTAAAAACTACAATGACCTTAAATTCACATCCTCTATTAATTTATGTTGTTCCGATGGCATTGTATAAAGGGCTAGAATGACTCCATCTGGAACATTTTGAACAAGATATTGGAAATATCCAGAGGAAAAATTGATAATGAGAACAGTAGGAATTTCAGAAAATGGTAATAAGAAAAAAATAGGTCTCAACACTTGAAGTCTATCAGCCATAAAATACTTGAGAATACATAGCATTCACTGAAGGTATGTTTGAAGTGTACACCAAAAAGGGGCATCATAAAAGCTGTCTGAAGTACTTATCATCACAGAAGAATCATCTAACCATGCTGTCCCATGCAGTTACCGAATACGAAGGTTACGGGCAAATACCTGTTACTTAAAAAGTCACAGACCTGGACAAAAACCACCTCCTTAATCTTACCTTTTACTGTTTGAAGTTCCTCTGCCTTCTTAAGTCACAGAAGAGCTGTGGAATTCTAGCAGATGACTTCTCTCTTCCCACTTCTGAGTTCCTGAAATTGTTAAAATAATGCTGAGATTTCTCATGGTTGAAAAATGGGGTTCAATAGAGCATAGGAGAAATTCTAAGTCACTGAAACCGGTATGTTTTGTGTGAATGTTCTCTCCTTTCTCTCCTCCCTGCTCACTTACTTTAAGATGCTGCACACATGGAAATCTCCCCAAATACTTCTCATATTTATAACCCTCAACAGAGACATGTGGCTCTACAGAAAAGATGACTCTCCTGTGACTTCTGTTTGGATACAGAGGCAACTGCATTTCTTGTCTTCCATACCTGCAAAAATTCCATCAGGATCTCAACTGTTTGACCTGCTCCCTCAGTAGCCATTTTCATAGCTTGTCACTATTCCACATTAGGGTCTGCTTTAATAATGTCACTTTATTACCTATGTTGGAAATGAACTATGCTAAAATACATGTTCAACAACAGAAAATATGTAGTGGTTATCACTTTAACACTAAGTGTGGTGAGATAGTACATCTGTCATAACCCCCTTCTTTTCCAAATTATCCATTTTTATTGTGGTCGCTAGGCCTTCTTCACAGGTTGTTCCCTGGTGCCAGGAATGGCCTACCAGGGAGCACAATGAGATGAAATAAAGCCTCTGGAGTCAAACAGTAACTGTGCTGTTCAAAATATTTGTATTAGAAAGGCAAAACACTGCTGCAAAACGTACATTTCAAATGAGAACAGTATACACAGGAGATTCTCCTCTGCGAACGAGTCGGGCTGAGTGAAAACACTTGGGGAACTTCTCTCCAAAAGGAGCTGTTGACCAAAGCAAGGAGGGAAGCCGGAGAGCACTGAGTGCTGAGGTGCCACGAGCCCTTCAGTCGCTCCAGAGGTGCGGGGCCCTCCGCAGACCCCGCCGGCCGCGGGCACACACGGGCCGCGCTGCGCCAGGGGAGGACCTGCCGCAGGGTCTCTGCTGCTGTTTTGCTCCTG
>JANHFX010012031.1:32655-44273 GCA_027560015.1 Chloroceryle amazona | reverse complement strand
TCCTCTCCTCTCCTCTCCTCTCCTCTCCTCTCCTTTCCTTTCCTTTCCTTTCCTTTCCTTTCCTTTCCTTTCCTTTCTTCCTTTTTTTTTTCCTTTATTTTTTTCTTTTCTTTTTTTTTTCCTAAGGCTGTCTTTTCTTCCATTTCTCACTTTTTCCTTCAGGGAAGAAACTACTAGTGGTATTGACTATGTCTTAGAGGGTGGTAAATCATAAAAAATATCCCAATTAAATCCTAATAAATAGCTAACACAAATGATCTATTCTAAAAAAATGTGAAGATACTTCACAGTTTAGAGACTTGACACACACAAAAAAAACCCACAACCCAGGAGCAAAGCAATGAATTGTCACTCCACCTATTGAGAGAATCTACATCATGAACAGTAGAGACAGTATTCCACTCTTTATATTAGTTCAATTATACAAATCCTAGATTACACCTTTTCCTTCTTAATTACAAACTCATAACTTCAAAACTCAATATTCTCTACTGCCATTTTCTGGATTTTTAGTGCAATATTGTGTGTTTAAAATAGAAAAAAAAAAAAGAGAAAAGTACCATTCTATGTGTTGGACTCACACCTGTTTTCATCCCTTGTTTGTTGGAAGTACAAAACAATTGAGAACTGCAAAGCCCAACACTGCTGATAAACCTCTGGTGACTAAGATAGAAACAGAGGCTTGGTGAATATCTAGTGGTCTGTGTTCTCAGGGCACGGAGGAGGAGTGTGGAATTCAGTAAACACTGCTTATCCCATTCTTATGCTTATCACAGCTGTTATCTCTATGTCTCAGAAGTTACCAAGAAAGTCATAAATGTTTTGTGCCACAGCTAAAGCTGACCACTTGGAACAATGACTTTACCACAGTCCCACCTTGACATTTTGTTCAACAGTAATGAACAAGGTATATATATTATCCATATTTGGGACCTAATTTGTGGGACAGGAATTTGACACCAGGTTGTAGAGACAGATTGATAGGTTTGTTATGCTCACCATCCCCAGAAGGAATAGCTTTTGATAAGATTTGTGGACTTGATTATGCCGACTGTGTTTTCCCCAGGAGATTACATTTGTGATACAGCTATATAGCAATTCTGCAACTTAGTGTATTTATCACCATCAATCTTAAAGAATCTGTACATGCTGCAAGTGAAATAAACTGTACAATTTGTGAATCCAGCAATGTCTTGCAAATGCAACTGGACCTAGAGCATAAAGGCTGTTAGTGGTGTTGGACCTATACTTATGGCAAATTGTGTTAGTCATGCATTTGACTGCTTCTTTTAAGTGCAACCAGATCTACAGCAGACAGGCTGTTCATGCATCTGGTGTCAGACCTACAGTCACATTTAAATTGGCGTACCTATTAAGAGATAAATCCAGCTGCCCCGAACTCCTCTAATCCCTGAGGACCAAGTAGAATGCAAGGGGATTCATCTCTTACCAAGTTTATCTATCACTGAATACAACATTATGAAGTAAGTGTGGTTCAATGTAGAACTGTTCACCTCTAAATGTTAACCTACAACAAAAATTGTTATCTGTTGAAAGAATAGAAACTGTCTTCACTGGATTTACCTCTTTGTGCTTTCATGGCTACATAGAGGAGGTGGGAAGGAAAGAAATAGATGGACTGCATAATTGACGCAAAACTTCTATTTGAAGGTTATATTATCATCAGGACTCAATTTATACTGTTGGCCAAAATAGCAAATTCCCAGTCCAAGATGTGTGAGAGAGAAAAACCTCCTTGAACACAGATTCATTATGTTTCAACTGTGGCAATGATTTGTCTATGATAAAGAACCCCATAGGCCTACTCATAAAATGCGTCCTATAGACTCTAATAGACTTAGATTTCAAACTCTTTGTTGGATATTTTATTTCCCAACCACAACTGTCAAGCAGTTGAAGTGCATTTGGTTCTATTCTTGAAAAGTTCTACAGATGATTCAGGGTTAACATTTTCTGCTTCTGCTTGCTTATTTCCACTTTTTGACACATTTCCGCCTGCAATTTGCTAGAATACTCAGTATCCTGTCTCTATTAAAATGCACATTTTAAGATGTATATTTTATTTGTATGTTTTGTATATTTTGTTTGTAGCACAGGAATCAGAATAAATGGATAAAGTTCCACCATTATGAAAATACAATGCTTACATAAGAATAGAATAGAGTAGAATAGAATAGAATAGAATAGAATAATACAAAGAATAGAAATAGAATGGGTTGGGTTGGAAGGCACCTTAAAGATCATCTAGTTCCAAACATCTTCCACTAAATCAAGTTACTTAAAAGGACCATTCAGCCTAGCTTTGAACACTTCCATGGAGGCTGCATCTGCAGCTTCTCTGGGCAACCTGTTACAGTGTCTCACCACCCTCATAGTAAAGCATTTCTTCCTAATATCTAATCTAAATCTACCCTCTTTCAGTTTAAACCACTTACTTCTCATCCAATCACTGCACTCCCTGTTACTTTCTCAGTCACTAATCCTTCTATAAATAATAAAAATAGGTTATACATAAAAAAAATGAAGTATTGCTTCTTGGTAAGATAATAATAAGTTTTGTTTCTGCAACTTTATTTTCCTACAACTTTGAAAGCAATGTTGAAATTACTAAACAGAAAAACATCCACTGACAAAAAAAAAAAAAGAAAAGAATTCCCATCCCCTCCCAAAAAAACCCACCAGAACAACAAACACCACAACAAACACCACAGCACAACCCACAAGGTATGCCACCTTTTGCCCCTAGAAAGAAACAACATTTAAAATATCTTCTGAGGATAAAACAAAAAATATATTTCAAAAATTTGTGAAACATTTAAATTTTCTTTTAGAAAACAAAAAAAATTTCTGGCTCAAACATTGACATAGTTTAAGTATTTATATTATAAAATGTATTTTAGAAAATATTTTCAAGCCACAAAATATTTTACTCTACTTTTTTTTTTAATTAAAAAATATCTAGTTATGAAAAAGATCCTATTTTGAACTGCAGCACTTTCTTCAGAAAAAGATGAAAAAGATAAAAATTGGCCAACTTTAATTGTAATACCAGAAAAAAATAAAACTAAACTCAGAGTTCTTTCCATGCTACTAGATAATGAGCATGTTGAATTCTTCTATTCATGTCAATGTACATCTGAGCAGCTGAAATCTGTTTTCTGATCCTGCCAACACAAACAGGAAATATTTTAAGTGGCCTGACAACATATTGAAAAATCAAATTTTGTGATCAGAAGAAAAGGGGAAGTTCAACAATTCTAAGAGAAAACACAATTTCATTTTGTTGATTTATTTTGTTTTGTCTCTATTATTTATGTTGTCCCTATTAACACTTGGTAGTCCCAGAAATTCAGAAATCCATTTCTCCATGAAATTTTCAGAGTGTAAAAAATTTTTAAAACAACTTAAAACATCTAATTTTTTTTTTTTTACTTGGAAATAAAATGCTTGCTGCAGATCTGAAGTCTCATCTTCGCAACTATTACTGCAAAACTGAGTGAGTCTATGCCAAAAGAAATCTTAGTCAAACAGATGCTGCCAGAACATCAGAAATTGAAAGCTTCCTGCCAACTCAGCTGAAAGATTTAGATGCCCTGAATATCCTGACAAGAAACTCTCTCTCCATGGAGTACCCTGGCTAAAGATAGACCTCCTAGGTGATGAGATATTCAGTTTTATGGCAGATAGACAACATTTTCAGATTTCCAAAGAGATAGACTTGCTGGCAAGAAACATTATCCTGGGAAATCTGCCTAGTTTCTGTCAGAAAATTCAAGAAAGTCAACACCTTCCTATGGAATTTAACAATTTTGTCAGGTTGGCACTTTCTGATAGAAAAACATAGAAAAAATGTGTGTTTTACTCATAAATATTCAAAATTAAAAGAGATCTGAAAAAAAACCCACAAAGATAGGTTCTTTTAGAAATATGTCTATGACTCAATGTCAAGGATGCCATTTGGAATCCTGTCCTTAACATCAACTCAATTAAGTAACTTTAATGAGGTTATCTTACTTTATAGGTATATCTCCAATTTCTCATTACTAATTAAAATATAATTTGACCCACAGTGTGGCCTGTGATAATAATTTGTGGATCTTGCTTGGAAGAAAATGGACACTGCTATCATGAACTGTCCTTGAACCATGGAAAGAGCGTGAAGGAAGAGGAATGGTGGAGAAAAGACAATGAAGCAAGAAGATGAAGCAGAGCAAAGTAGAGAAAAACAGGATGTGGGCGAGTTAGAATGCAACCAGTCATGTAGTAGATTTAGGCTCATGAACAGTGTGTGGGTTATTGCATGTATCCAGTCATGATTGTTGTTTGTGTGTGTGATCAGTGAAGCTTGCTCTATATAACCAGGGGATGTACCGGTAATAAAGGTCTTCACTTTATAACTCTCATGGAGTTGCTGAAGTCCATTCTCCACCCCCCAATAATTTTGTAGTTTTTAGGGGGTGATAGTGTTTCAGGGTGTTGGGTTTTTTTCTTACTACTTCTTTGGAAGATTATGTGGGACTGTTCAACTGTGACAAGTTTATAATAAAATCATCAACATAATGAAGTGCCCTTTTTAATTAAATACATTTTCACAGTCCTTTACTTGGTTTACTTTCCAGCTACCATTGATGACTTTCTTAAGGTAAATTTCAGTCTTTGGTGGAGAAATATATCCAATTCAAATCAATCAATTTGAGCAACATGACTTGGGGGAGCAGGACAAAACAATTACATCCTTGATCTGGAATTATAAAATACCTTTAATTAAAATAGTGTAGGTGTCACATTTTTCTCAGGCAAAGCAACAGTCAATATAATTCTGCAGCACTCTCTAGATTTTTCAGGTAAGATAAAAGTCAAAGCCTAAGTGACTCATTAAATCATTTTGTCTGTCCTCATATTGGCAAAAAAACGTTTCACATTTTTATGGCCAAGGTATTTATATTATGTAGAAGTGGGTGAGCTTTTGATGTTGGAGAAGTCTCAAACCAAGAAAATCTATAGATAGACTTATAAATTCTTTAAAAAAATAGTTTTGCTGATCCTGGTTATTTTCTGTTCATCTGTGATTTTATGAGGCTTTAAAAGTTGTTCCCTTTCCTTTTTCTAGATGAACTTAACATTATTTTAAGATGATGTACTAGCCTTAACATGTTTCAAATATTCCTAGATGATCAGATACAATGTGTTTCTCATAATTTTATTACCCCACTTCAACCTTTCAGATAAGAGACTGTAAAAGAACCTTGTATAAACCATGTAGCTAGTACAAAAGATAAAATACAATGTGTCTCTGTGTCAGATTAGAGACATCAGAATTATAGATGATTTATGTGTTCCGTATATTGCAGAAATTGATTTGAAGGTATGACTTCAGTGTCCATGGTGCATATATGATACAGGAAAGCCCAGCAGAGTGTGGAGTTTCCATTGTGTTGAAAATCTATGCATTTTTCCAGGACCTTTAAGTACATTTATTCATTTATTTACTCTAAAGCTTCATTTTTGCTTAGCCCTGTGTTGAGCAGGGACTATACTTTATTATAGAATGAATTATTCCTCTGATTGTCTGTCTTCTTTGAAACTATGTATCTAAGTTAGTTTCCAAAATAAGTTTCCAAAATATGCTCCATGTGACCTATAATACTACTGCTTGTTCTCCTGATTCTGGCCTTCATATTCACCAGGCAAACTTTCAAATCTATTTTGAGCTACTACAGCAGACATTTCTGATATTCTTTCTATCAACAAAAATGTTAATTTGACCTGATAGTCATAGGTCAAAGGTCTGGTTTTCTACTTCCCCACTAAAGAGTGATTGTGTAAGATACTGGTCTCCAATAAAACTGTATTAAGTTCTCTGTTGTTTCACTAGCTGAT
The DNA here is from genome assembly GCA_027560015.1 of Chloroceryle amazona. Taxonomy (NCBI): domain Eukaryota; kingdom Metazoa; phylum Chordata; class Aves; order Coraciiformes; family Cerylidae; genus Chloroceryle; species Chloroceryle amazona. Next base: position 38,372 of record JANHFX010012031.1, on the reverse strand, counting down.
GTGTGTTTTGGGCTGTTAAGTGAGATAAGTCTTTGTTTTTTTGAAGATAGATTTGACGGGAAAGAGACCTTTGGTTTGAGACTGTATTCATTAACTGCATTACTGCAGTTTTTTCTTCATAAAATACATAACATAAGCTGAACAAAAATAAACCAAGGAATAATACCTTAGATTCAGACCCCTTACTAACTATAAAAGTGAAAAAAGGAAGATGTCATTTCAAAGTGCTTTCCTTTCTTCAAAGCCCTTAGTTTTAATAAGGTTTAGCAAACTTGAAGAGAGTTGATTTTTAAGAAAAAAAAAAACAACTTTTTTAGCCTTTTCTAAATTTAGTTTTTTCTTCCAAAGAGAGAACAAATTATGTCAAAATTCTTTCTTTGACATCTTTTCTTCCTGAACTTTGTTAATATATTTTTCTTCTAAGTACAATTTAAACTTCATTTAAGGTGACCAGTAAAATAGAATGATAACCAAATTTTCCAATAAATAAGGTTAAGATTCTCTTTTCTCGCAGTCAGAAATTTCAGTGAAGGTATTGCATACTTCTGCATGTATAAAAAAGGACCTTTGAATTTTAAATTGTTGTATTTTGGAAGGTGATACTTACCAGGTGAAAACCTGAAAAGTAAAAAACACAGCTAGTTACCTAACATCTCCATATACATACCAACCCCAAGATGGTAGACAAACTGCTGAGCAGGAGGAGGGCATATAGCATGGTGCTCAGGAAGAAGAGTCAGGAGGTCCTAATATCCAGGGTGTACCCTGGATCAAGATATGCATCAGGTCAATATTCAGAAAATGAATTACCCTCCTCTACCTGCCACAATGGGCTACTTATAGATCTCCTGGTGGGGGCGTGGAGACTGTTCTGGCGTCGGTGTACGTGTGGCCAGCGCATGCACAGAGGTTGAACAGTATTTTTCCACCCACAGTGGCTAACAGTGGCCATCCCTCCTGTTATGCATGCATGGCATCTTGGGGCACCTCTGGTGGTTGTTACTTCATCAATCGTCAGCTCCCTCATCCCATCCTTGAGATGTCCTTTCATTGTTTGGTTCCTGATATCACTCCCAGACAAGGAGCTGGCTAAGACTGGCTAACTGGCTGATTCCCCCCATGCACCTGCATGTTCCAGATGTGGAAACGAGTACTGTGCTCTCCAGTGCAGTGTAACAACAGATTATGGTGTGCCAAAGGGACACAACAATGGATCAACATGTTCTAGTATGGATACAGGGCAGTAGGTCATTGTCTTTTATTCTACAACTACTAATGCAGAACAGTAATTTAAGTCTATATGAGTTTAATAATCTAGAATGTGTCAGAATTTTTTTAAAACAGCATATATTGAAATGAAAATAAAGTTTGAACATGCATCATGATATCAGTTTCTTGTAATAATGTGAAAGGTAGTTCAGGGGGTTTGAATTTGTGTAGGGAGTATGGTTAAGTTTAAAAAACCTTTGATGAATATGCACGGGTGGTTACAGGTAGTGAGGAAAAGAATACAGAGAATTTCTTGTTGGTTTTTGTTCTTGGAAATTTTACTCTCTTTTAAGAACATTTAAAGTGCTTCATATGTGAAATTACAGCAAATGGTCAGGTCTTTCTTCAAAGTCATTGATCTAAAGAGCACTTCTCAGTTTTCTGACTGCATTGGATGTTAGTCTCTCATTTTAAAAACTAAAATGTTTTCATTCTTTAGCATATTGTTTTCCTGTGACCATTTTTTTTTTTTTTTTTTTAACTGGAAAACCTCTCCAGTATTTTACATCTTTGAGAACTTTCCAATCCTTACATGATCTTTCATTTATTGTAACAGTGTATACTTTAAGAAACTGGTCTTTGGAGATGTTAAAACAGCTGCAGCTCTCAGGGATTTCTGCTAAAGAAAGAATATCTTAGACGTATATCTAATGTGTTCTTCCTGTCATTATTTTGGGAGGAAGAAGTACTGTGAAGACAGTTAAATTACTCTTCATATGTAAAAGCTTGATTATAAAAGACTTACCAACTGCTTTTAAGGCTTTCTAGTATACCAGTGAATAAGATGAATGTGTTTTATGGACATTTATGAGAGTTTTAAATTTTCAAGTAACATCCATTTTGGAGAGATGCTTTTGCATACCCAAAGATTTGAGGTTTCCTGGTCCCTTTTTAAGATGTCTTCATTATGGGAAAAACAGGTAAGTAGGTGAGCCTAGTCACTGTGATATAAGCAAGTAACACAGTAACTCCTAGTACCTCCCAACTGTGATCATCTAGTCCAACACCCATGACAGGTGATGTCACTCTGGCAGGGGTGTTGGACTAGATGATCTTTAGAGGTCCCTTCCAACCCCTACCATCCTGGGATTCTCTCCAAAACTTAACATTGTGAAAAATAAATATCTAAGCTATTCTGACTTGCTTCCTCTTTGAAGCTCTTTTCTTCCTAACACTTGTAACATATTGGGGATTTGTTTGGTTTGGTTTTAATCCATACAGATTCAGACCTCTGGGCCAAACACTGGCTTGTTCTTTGTATGCTCTTTTTATAGTCAGTCTGTGTCCCAGACATCTGCATGGATTTTACTGTGTTTTACTGTCTCACCAGTTTTACTATGTTACAAACTGTCTAAAATCATTCCTAATTCTAATGTTAGATTTTTTTATTTCCAAATTGTGAATAAAGCAAAAGATATACGGACTGACAAATAGAACTATCATTGTGCATGTGAACGTTTATTTCTCTCATCACTGTGTCATCATTTTAGGAGTGGAACACAATGAACTCAATTTCCTGATTATGTGAAAATTGAGTGTATCATTCAGTTTCTAGATTCAGTATCACATATTGTTTTGTTTTGTCCATACATATTTAGGCTATTCACATATGACATTTATATTGTGTCCAAATTAGGTTTCATGGCTCTTAGGACTAACATATGCGAACATTGAATAAGTAGTTCTGTAAATCCTAGTACATGTAAGACAATTCCCTCACTTTGTTTGGTGTTCACACTATGACTGACATCATCTGTGATTCTATGATCTGACCATTCTATGATTCTATGATCACTGAGTTTACATCAAGGGGGAAGGGAGTGGCAAAGAGAAGAAGTAGAAGAGTTGGGGTTTTGTTTCATGTTAATAAAACATGCAATAATATAATCTATTAGGTATCACCTAGAGATATCTTTGTGAGAAATTATTGCTATTGCAGACTATTTAGGAAACCTGGTAATTCTTCCCCAAGAGCTTACCATCTAGGATATAGCATTTTATAGACAGATGAGACAAACAGGTTAGAGTGAGGTGAGGAAAGTGTGTTTAGATAATTTCTAGCCAGCAATAAAAGTCACAATATATTTTTTTCTTGCCATTGTCATGTTGCAGCTCATTAATAACTTGTTCTGATATTTATTTTCTTAAATATTAATTTCAGACCAATGCACATTTTACAACTTTCTGGTAGGTGAAGAAACTAGAAAACATGAACCTTACTGTAGATAGAGTTATTAAGGTCTCTAAGTATATTTAAATTATCTGTTAACAATCTACTCATAGTTCAGGAATTACAGTTAAACCATAGAAAATAAGTGCCTGAGGCAGACTAAGTTCAGATAAGTTTTTGAAAAAAAAGTTTGAATTTCTGCTTAATGTTATCAGATAGAAGTGCAAAATAGTCTTCAAATACAGTAATTAATATTGTAAAAATAACCATCTCTAAGGGTCTCTCTTTTATTTTTCCTGAAATTGTCCTGCACAGATTAAAATTGCTTCCCCCACGATCTCCACCTCCTTTCAGGGAGAAGTTAAGGTAAAAATTCTACTGAACCCTTAGGGTTCAATTTACCTGAAAGTAGCTATGACCTTCTGTACCGAGCCAGTCTATAAAAAAGCAGCATGTGGTGTCTCCATGGCAGTTTGACCTATTCGTCTGCAAGGTTACTTGGCATGCAAAGTACACTTTTGTTATACTGAGGCAGGGCAATCTGGTCCTGGGGAGAGGAAAAACAAAACAGGACTGTGTTGTCAGAAATGAAGGAAGCAGAGGTTTTACAGATGCTATTTAAGGAAACTCAATTTATTTAATAGAATAATGTGAACCTAGAGAATCTCTTATGTCCATAGCAAAAATATATTGCCCTAGTTTTTTAAGAGAGATATGCAAATTTATAGATCTGTGTGGATAACTACTACTAACAGTAAACCAGAGCAGGAATGGGGGTGCAACATCACTTACAGCTATGACCTTTGACGGGCCTGATCTAAAACATTGCAAAATTAGGAGGGATCTCTTTTCTCATTTAATGGGCTTTTGCCATAGTAAACTTGACTGGTTTAAGTGCAGTGGCTGTGCCAGAATATAACATTAGAGAATTAGGTCCAAAGCAACTCTTCTTAAGCTGTTTTTGTGGTAGTGAGTATTGTTGTCCAGTTACAAAAAAAGAGTCCTGAAGGAGTGAAGATGTCTCCTGCAGTTTGAATACTTTGCATTCAATGTCCTGCATAAAATGTATTGCAAAAAACCAAACCAAAACATCTCACAGATTTTTTAGATGGATTTGGCATATGATCTTTGTCACTGCCTGTACCAATGCAGCAACTATACACTCAAATGGCCTGATTATTTGCAGAAGTTTTATACTTCATCACTGAATGGAAATTTACATAAGCAGTTAAAGCATTTTATATTTAACTGTTATAAAGTATAGCTTTCAACTAATGAGAAGGAGCATCTTTTGTTCTTTGTCTTGTTTCCCAGAGTTCCCTTTTTTTCCCCAGTACTTTTTTCAAATGGATTACATGATTCTTCCACAAGATTTTGAACTTTATTGTCACATCTTACCCATTCCAACTTATCTCACTGAAAATAAGGATAAATATCTGGACCAGTTTAATTTAAACACTTATGTTATTAATGCCTGAGCTGCTGGAATCACAGGATTTATATCTTTTACAGAAAATCAGTATTCTGTTCTAGTAGATCTCCCTGATCCTTCTCTGAGGGGGAAAAAAAAGCAAATAAGCAATATAAAAAAGATAAGGAACTGATCATAGTGATGCAGTTGCTGTGGACAAAGGAAGAAGAACAAAGCTTGGTTCGATCATTGTGGATGATACATAATGGCAGTACCTTCTCAATGAGTTTTGTTTACTGTTTACTTATCAACTATCAGAATTTAATATCATTAAGAATAAAGGAAAAGAAAGTGGCATGAGGATGTATTTTTAAAAAACCTTTAAAATCAACACCTCTGCTACTAAACAAAGCTGAAGTATTGAGAATCCTTTTCAGAAAACCAAAAACAACAAACCAACAAACAAACCAACAAACAAACAAAATGCAAAGTACTGTTAACTAAATACCTTATTATTCAAATTATGTTGCTCCACTTATGTGATTATATTCAACTTATAACAAGGAAAGAGCTTTGTAAATTAATCCAAAGCAATTTCTTGCAGTTTTATTAGCTTACAAGCTTTTTTCTTTTTTTAATTTGGTAGTACTAATACAGGTTTCTAAAGTATAACTTCATTAAGAGAAAATATTCTATTTACATGGAAGTGTTTTACATGGCAAATTGGTATTTTTGGCCATAGATTTGAACTAGCATACAAAGTATATTTAAAAAACAAACACAAAACCAAAACAAAAATAAAACAAAACAAAACAAAAAACACAAACAACCCACAAACAAAAAATTAACCAAACAAGCAAACACACC
>JANHFX010012031.1:0-32555 GCA_027560015.1 Chloroceryle amazona | reverse complement strand
TTGGTGGTTTGGGTTTGGGTCGGTTTTTGTTTTTGTTTTGTTCGAAGTTGTTCAGGGAACCCGAGGCTTTTGGTTTCTTTTGGCTGGAAGCTGTGAAACCACTCAAGAGAAATACTTGCAGAACTAAGATGACTGCCAAAGCTGATGGGTTCTACCTCCCTCTTTGCTGAGAAGTGAAGAATCAATATCCTTCTAGGTAAGTTCTCTTTTAGCAAAAGGACAAGTGGAAAAGAAGTGAGAAAAGACAGTGACAGAAGGAATGAATTTGTCAGTCAAATCAGAAAATATATGTAGTTTTCTTAGTTGAAACCATACATTTCTAAATATGTCATTTGGTGAATCTTTCTGGGTAAAACATTTAAGATAGTGGTATGCAGTAAGATTACACTTTCTAATTAAGTATCAGTATTTCACATTATTTTATTAAATATTAAGAAAATTTTAACTAAAACATACTACCTAAGGTCCTTAAAAAAGAAACAACAGTGAGGTCTCTTCCTCTCAGTAATTAGAACCACAGTGCCAAATGCTCCCCAAACTGCGTATTATACGGCTAAAACTTTGCCAATGGTCTATGTATGCTGAAACAGATCTATGTCTTAATATTAGCTAGAACACAGACCTTCCTATAACTCACTCTTCTGCAGTGTAGAATCATAAACTTCTGTCTGGTGACAGCTTTTTTCCTCTGCTGCTAGAAGTGATTTTTAGGCAAGTATTAGCTTGTTGAAATGAAACTACCATTCATACACTTCACTTTAATACAGAACTAGCACAAGATAAACTGGTATCAGTGTGGCTTCTTTGCCTTCCCAAAGATGTGTTCTGATAAGGACTTATCCTGTTTTGCCCATATGTATATAGCAACTAATGAAGATTAACACTTAGATAGCATAATGTTAATTCTATAAAAGGTAGTCACCAGAGAAGAAGAGAAAACTATATCACTTCCATACTCCTTAGCTCTACTTCAGTGTAGCACATGCTAAACTGCAACTAAGTATGTTTGATAAAAACAGTGGGTAATTACATACAATTTCATCAGCAAGAAATGATCTTATGAAGATTCTAGCTCCAACAGAGGTAACAGTACCTTTTTAGTTTACTCACCATTTTCTTAAGGTTTCTGGGCATGAAATCCAAGTCCTCAATCACTGGAAGATCCTGACATGTAAATCTAGATAAAGAGACCTAGACACTGCAGAAACCTTACAGGTATTTTTCTGCTTCTGAACAGGAAGTCTGGTAGACCTTTTTGAAGACTGTCTATTAGTTGTGTTCTATGAAAACTTTACAGTTCTGTGTACATTGAGTGTTGGTTTTGTTGAGCAATTATCTTCAGAAACGAAGGGCAAGGCAAACAAGACTGCCTCCAGTCTAAGTTTGGGGATTAGTGGCTGGAAAGCTGCCCGGCAGAAAGGGACCTGAGAGTATTGATCACTGATCTACGATTGGCTGAATATGAGCCAGTGGTGTTGGTGGCCAAGAAGGCCAATGGCATCCTGGCTTGTATCAGAAATAATGCAGTCAGTGAGAAGGAAAGTGATCGTACACCTGTACTCAGCACTGATGAGGCTGCACCTTTAGTGCTGCGTTCAATTTTGGGCACCTCAGTACAGAAAAGACATGGAGGTGCTGGAGCAGGTCCAGGGAAGGGCAATTAAGCTGGTGAAGGACACAGAGAACAAGTCTTAAGAGAAGTAGCAGAGGTAAATGTGGCTGTTTAGTCTGAAGAAAAGTAGGCTGAGGGGAGACCTTATCACTCTCTACAACTACCTGGTAGGAGGCTGTACTGAGGTTGGTGTCAATCTCTTCTCCCAAGTAACAAGTGATAGAACGAGAGGAAATGTCCTCAAGCTGAACCAGGGGAAGTTTAGGTTGGTTATTAGGAAGAGTTTTTTCACCCAAAAGGGTTGTCAAACATTGAACAGGCTAGCCAGAGAAGCAGTTGAATCACCATCCCTGTCTGGTTTTAAAAGCCATGTAGATATGGTGCTTAGGGCATGGTTTAGCAGTGGACATGGAGAGTAGGGTTAATAGTTTGACTCAATGACCTAGATGATTTTATGATTCTAAGGACAAGATAGAATTCTGCTTCAAAGGGGAGGTGATGGTGGAAAATTTCTAACAGAAAAGTAGGAGGAGGTATTCAGAAAGAAGGATTTATCCCATGAGTAGGCAGAGAATTCTTGATGAAGCTTGAGAATAAACTAGTTGTTTGGCGTCTACAGACTACAGCTATTGGCCTTGTGCTGTCAAAGCAGTAATTGACCTGTGGGAATTTGTGTGTGTGCTTTCATGTTGCAGCAATTTATAAGTCGAGTAAGAATATCTGCTAAACCTTAGTTAAAGTTAAATAATGTATATCCACTCACATTTTATTGTCTATTCATGAAATAAGGAAGCAAAGATCTTTCTGTTTCCATCAGTGACAATTATTTTGATGACCATGATAAAGCTTTCCAATCTTAAGCACCATGTCTACATGGCTCTTAAATACTTTCAGGGATAGGGACTCAACCACTTCCCTGAGAAAATTGTTCTAGTGCCTGATAAACAGTTCAGTAAAGAAATTCTTCCTAATATCCAATCTAAACTTCATTGAAGGAAGTCAGGTTAGTGAAGCAGGAACATTGAAGGAAGTCGGGTTAGTGAAGCAGGACCTGCCTTTCATGAACCCTTTACTGACTGGGCCTGATCCCTTCATCCAGGTCATTGATAAAGGCACTAAACAAAACTGGCCCTACTACTGAGTCTTGGGCAACAGCACTTATGACCATCTGCCAACTGGATTTAACTCCATTTACCACCACTCTTTGGGCCCAGCTGTGCAGACACTTTTTACCCAGCAGAGAGTACACCCATTGAGACCACGAGTAGTGAGTTTCTCTAGGAGAATGCTGTGGGAGATGGTGTCAAAGACTTTTTACTAAAGTCTAAGCAGACAACATCCACAGCTTTTCCCTCATCCACTAAATGTGTGACCATGTTGTAGAAGATCAGATCAGTCAAGCAGGACCTGCCCTTTATAAACCCATGCTATTGAGCCTGATCATTTCATTGTCCTGCGTGTACTGCATGATGGTGCTCAGGAAAATCTGCTTCATCATCTTCCCTGACACTAAAGTCAAACTGACAGGCCTGTAGTTTCCCAGATCCTCCTTCTGTCTCTTCTTGTAGATGGGTGTTACACTGGCTAACTTCCCGTCTGCTGGGACCTCCCCAGTCAGTCATGACTGCTGAAAAATGATGGAAAGTGGCTTGGTGAGCACCTTTGCTAGCTCTCTCGGAACTTCGGGCGGATTCCATCTGGTTCCATAGACATGAGTACATCTAAGTGTTACAGAAGGTTGAGGACCACTTCTTCCTGGAACCGTGGGGGTTCTGCTCCCAATCTCTGTCTTCTAGGTGAAACCTCACTGGATTGTACAATATGTACTGATTTTACATCTTTAGTGGCCTCTTAAATTCTTTTAATTATATCAAGAGCATTAGCCATATTTAAGTATTTCTCTCTTAACACATTTTCTCTCTCTCTCTCTAGGCTTGAAGTTATTTGTCTTTTCAGCTTTTTGAACATGAATCATTCTATGAGCTAGTGCACTAAGTGCCCATAGAAGGATATATTCCCACTAAGCAGTTTCTTCCATGACATTTGGTTCTCAGAGGTTTTGCTTTTCAAAGACAAGAAGAGTTTTTGACAAAATATTTGTCCCCAGTCCCAATTATTTATCAAGTGCAGCAAATGTTTATCAAGAGCTGCAAAATTAAGAAGAGCAATTGATATTGCAGGTAAATTACAAAATGTTCTTCCTAATCCAGCCTCCCAAAAGTGCAGCAGAACTAAAAGTGACAAGGATCCTACAGAAAAGATCTTGATTAAGTGAAAAATCAATTAAGATTAAGATTGGAAGTGTGATTTTAAGTAAGAGAGGGAGAAAAAAGGGCTTTTTATAATGGATGCAGAGGATCCTTGAGGGAGCCCATAGCACAGTGAAAGCAAGTTTGATGTATCTAATAGGTAAGTACCATAATTTATTAATGTCATGCAACTATAATGTCTCTGTAGTTTATATTTAAAAGCTAATTTTATCTAATTTTAAAATTTCATAATTAGCAAAATGTTTGATCCTCAGATACTATTAAAGTTTAACTCAAATGACAGAGAAAAAAATAGTAGAAATGTTAATAGGATGTCAAAAAATATTTGGAGGCATAATAAATATGTTTTAATATAATGCTTAATTTTTCAACAAGATTTGAACAAGACATATAATATAGCCTGAATCTTTTTCTTACCTATAAAGTCTAGAGCAGATGCATCATTATGGATCAAATTGTGGAGCGTTAAGCTCATCATAAAATGGTGGAGTACTAAGCACTGCACAGGTTGAGTTTGACATATGAAATGTAGGCTCCTTTAGTATCTTGATGATTGTTTCTACTTTTAGTACATAGGATTTAAGAACCTACTTTACTCCCTTATAATTTCAACATCTGTGGAAGGTTTCTTGTGCTTTGTCATTCAGTAAAAGGCACTAACGGCAGTCTTTGACTGCTTCATTTATCACTGCAACACTTGGTACTGCATTTTGAATTGATTGTTTCAAAGATTCAGACTACTTTGAGTTCAGTAGGTAATTTTATGCATTGTCTGAAATGTCTTGCTTCATGGTAATAATAAAATCTTTTTCTAAGATATTTATCAAGGTCTAAGTAATAAATCAGTTTGGAGTAGGCTTCAGTCTCTAAATTAAAATACATTCCTTTTTTTTAACAGAGACTGAAAACCCTGTATATTGTTCCTCTAAGGAGCATCTCAGTCGTTTGAACTGTACTGATTAACTTGTAACAGAAGTCAGGATTTCTAAATTGCAAAGGAGGAATTTGTGCACTACAGCACTGACAGATACTAAAATTCCTAATATGTTCCCTCTTCATAAAAAGAAAGGATTTCTTATTGCTTAATTGACTTTGTTGTCTTTTTAAGCTTCTCTAGAGGCTGCTTTTTAAACCTTGAAAGTTTGCCTTCAGGCTGCTGCAGAGTAGACTGGTTTTTGTATATTACATACTACAGAAAAATACATATTTTCTTGAAATGTATAATGCAGCATTTTGTGCTAAGGTGAACATTTAGAAATATCATATCAATAACGGTCCAAAGTGGGAGTATTTTACTGCCAGAAAGGTTTTGGATATGGGAATTTAAATTCATTGACCTTGAAAAAAATCTATTTCAAAGTCTGTCATTAGTTTCACAAGCCAGTCATTAAAATTTTCAATGCTATGAAGAGCCTTTTTCAATTGGGAATTAGAAAACGTTTGTGTGCTTGAGAAAAAGATGTATCCTTCTCACCCACTGACTTTCCTTGAGCTTTGTAAAAAGAACACATGTATGTGTTTGCATGGTCTGAGTTAGTTTGCCAGTTTGAACAGTAAATATTTACTAGCATATATTAAAGACTGAGGATGTGGGACAAAATTGACTCTTTTTAATGTTCAATGTCTCTGTCCCATTATTAACAACATATAGTACTTAAAAATATGGATAATATTTTTGTCTTTGATGGCAGTTAATTGTTAACTTCTTAGGTTTTATGCTAACACTAGCAATATTTACAATGGAAGTATGAAAGTTGTTTTGATTTTTTTTTCCTGAATAAACTTACTTTCAGTAGTAGCCAATTATCAAGCTATTGTAGAGACAGTCTTTCTCTATGCCTTATCATTCCTAAGAAATTATGATAAAATTTCTAGCATCAAGGAACACTAAACTTGCTTAAGTTGGGAACAGGAAGAGTAGCAGGTTTTAATGTATCTTTCCATCTTCTACTATCTTTTTCCTGATGCCAGCTTGATTAGAATATGGATGAAGAACAAGGTAAAATTAATTCTGGGGTTTACCAGTACACACATTTCAGAACCAGGCATAAGTATTAATGGATAAGAGTGAGTTCACATGAAAATGGAATTGCTCAGTTTAACTTGTAAGGAAGCATTTTCTGCAGAATAAAGGTCAAATTGTAGAACTGTAGCTTTATTTTATTAATCTTTAAGGCAAAGCACCAGTCAGTGCTCCTGAAGTAAAAAGAAATAGCAAAGAATCTTTCAATTGACTGAATTAGGTGTTAAAGATAAAATACTGAAGTACTTGTTGAGAACTCTGTAGTGTCCTACAGACACTGGAAAATGTTGAATAGAAGTTGAACTACCAAATTATTATTTTTTTTTAATTTTAATTTTTTCATCCAGAACCTCATTATGGAACATGACATGATGCAGTACACCCCTTCCTGCAAAACAATATGTAATAGCAGTAATTATAAAGGAATTATTTCTACAAATAATTATAAAGCAATTATAAAGCAGTAATTATATATTGAAAAAATTATTTCCAACATTGCTATTTCAAGAATGAGGTAAGATCCAAAAAACAAGAGTGTTTCCTAGCTTTAATAATTCTAATTTATCTAGGATTTCTACAAAGAACCCCAGTACTTAATTATCTGGTTATGAGAAAGTTCAAAACTTCCTATGCTGGAGAAGACAAGATTAGAAACAAAATCATTGAGGAAAAAAAATCCATATCAGTTTTTTTTTTTTCCTACAAATGTACATACCTGCACCAATTTTAATATGTCCCCGCAAAAAGCTTTTCTCTCATGAGAAAAGTGTGTCTTCCCTTCCAGAAGGGACATAAAAATTCTCAAGTATAAGCTTTGAAGCAACATGAAAAAAAACACGTAAACCTCCACCCTTAATAAATACTTAATATAAAAACAAAACAAAACAAAACAAAAAACTGAAAAAGCAAAACTTGGAAAACACCACAGTGAAATAAAAATCTCAGTAATTTTGAAATGGGGTTGTTTGAATCATATTAGAATGTTAACAGAAAATCTCTGAATCTTTTGTATTCTTATTATACAAGAAACATTGGGATTTGTCTTATTCTACCTATAGATTTATATTGTGTTCATTCCCATAGCTTCTATTTCAGAATTATATTTGAAAGGATATATTCCTTTTTTTATCAGGTCTTTTATCTGTTGCTATTTAAAATCTTGTGTTCATAGTTTGATTTAGATATATTCATTTTCTTTTTTGTTCTTTGGTTTTGTATATCTTGGTATCTGAATTCTCTACTGTATACAAGTTATGTAACAGTGTACGATTAGTTTTATTTATTACAGCAAAAACTTCCTAGAGCTTTGACCTTTTTCTGTAAATTGAGGTACAACATATATGTTTCTTATGCTTGGAGGGTTTTTTTTTGTTTCTTGCCTGTAAGCTATGTCTAAACAATTTTTCAATGACAGATTTACTTGTTCTAGTAGTTTCCTTTGCATTTAATGTGGATGACAAAGACTTAGAGGAAAAGTATGGTATAAAGCTTAGATGTAAACCACTTTTGAAATTCCTTAATCCCCCCTATATATGAATGCCTTCGTGTTCAGGAAGGAAAATGCTGTCTCTTTATGGAATCTGGTCAGTAAATGTGAAGACCAAACATGCAGAAGACAAAACAATGTCCTCTCATCTATGTGTATTACCAGAATGATCAACAAACTTGTTTTACTCTATTCTAAATTTCTTAAAAGACAAAAATTGGAGAGCTTTTGAGAGAGAAGTTGGCCTTAACACTATGAATTAAAACATTTTATTGACTCTTATTTTATATTTCAAAAATATAGTCTTCATATATATACTCATCGTAAGTATTTTCTTCAGTTTTTTAACATAATGCCACTTCCATTCATGAACATTTCCTTTGTCCTTTCCATGAACAAATCTTTAGCCTTTTCCCTCTTTTCATCTGAACTTTGAGTGCTCACCAACTTTGTGTTATTGTTTTCTTTCATTTCAAGGAGGAAAAACTAGTCATTTGCTAACATTGTAAACTTACCAGTCCTTCAGAATGATTCCATATTTTATCTTGCTCAGTTTAAAGGTAAAATACCCTCAAAACTTCTAACACCTACAACATAAAACTTTACACCAAAACATTATTTGTTTAGATTTATGTAGCTGTTAAGGATGGAAGGTTTGAATTAAGTGTTTCACTTAGCTGAGCAGAGAGATAAACTGGAGGAAGATCCACCCACAGTCCTGGGATTTGATTGATTTTTCTCTAGAGCTCAGATCTGAGGCATTTTGTGTAATCTTTTTCCTGTTTGTTTGGTTTTGTTTGAGGTTTTGTTTGTTTGTTTTGTTTGTTTGTCTGTTTGGTTTGTTTTGTTTGTTTTTTGCCTTGGTTTGTTTGTTTTTTTTTAGTGGTGGTGGTTTTTGTTTAGTTGTTTTTTCATGTAAGCAAAACAAGCAGAAAGGGAGGAGGGAAAGATAACACTTCTGCCTTTGAGAAAGAGTAGCAAAAAGAAAGGACAGATCTGTAGCTTCAGAACAGGTATAATGTGAAGGAAAAAGACTCTGCCTAGGGTAGCATCAGAACCAGACAAGCCTGAAATACAAGTCAATATCAAGAGAAAGCAGCAGGTAGTAGTAGTTGGACACTCCATGTGAGGAATAGAGGCCTGTGCCACTTGCTGTCTAAGGAGATTTGTTGCTGACAGTGGCTCAGATACCAGATCATATGAAGAGACTACTCAGCCTTGTCCAGCCCTTGGACTATTATTTGTTGTGGTTCATCCATGTGTGCACCAGTGGTACTGTGAGGGGAGATGTCAACCATATCAATGGTGGTTTCATAGTTCTAGGTGTGATGGTGAAGGCCATGGGAGCCCACATAGTTTCTCCTAAATCTTCATGGCAAAAGGGAAAGTTGTGGTTACAAGTTGTGGGTAATACAGGTCAAAAACTGCTTGTACAGCTGGTGTCCGTCAGAGATTTGGCTTTCATATCACATTACACTTTCTGATGATTGAGGGGAGGGTGCTTGAGAGGAAAGGGGTTACATTCTATTCAATTTGGTTCAATTTGTAAGTTTTACTCAGAATATCATGGTATCATCCATTTCATATATGTTCAACATGGCCAGTGCACAAACCATTTAAAAGACAATATATGTCACCTGCTATTTGTACACATGCTACCCCCTCAAAGAAAAATATCTCCACCAGACCTCTTGACTGTGAAACTCCTGTGAGTTTCAATTGCAGAGGCACTGGCAGTGCTGCTTCAACAGAATATTGATGCTTATAAGCATCAATAAGTGACTGAGGACAAGAGAGCAGTGAGTGTGAGGAGTTACCACAGAATTGATCTGCTGTAACACTGGGATCTACATAAACAATATATATTTATAAAATGAGACAAAATAATTTAACAAGTAAATTATCCTGTAAATATTGATTGAGCCACCAGAGTCAAAGGGTAGTGATCATTGGCTTGACATCATCAGTGACCTGTAACAGATGGAATACCTAAAGAGTCAATGTTGGGACCAATAGTGTTGAATATCTTAATCAATGATATGTATGATAACACAGAATTCACCCTCAGCAAATGTGTGAATATTACCATATAAGAGCTGTGGCTTCAGAGGAACTTGAAGAAAGCTGACAACTGTGCCAACAGAAATCTACTGAATTTCCGTAAGTAGAATGTCAAACTTCTACACTTTAGACAAAATTAATACTATTCAGCAGTACAGGTTAGAATACCAACTGGCTAAATAACCATGTATCATGCATCTAGGTATGCTGGTTTGTAATCTCCTTGTGTCCAGTTCCTTGAAGTTTAGACATTATGTAAACCAGTGGTGTAACCTTTGTGTAATCGTCCTGGAAAAAAAGTTGAAGGTAACTTCTAGGAGCAGAACTATCTTTGGAGTTGACAATATCCTAAAGCTTTTGTTCCTTTTTGGTTCTACAGAAATGGAAATGTGTGCGATATCACAACTGATGGCTCATATTCGTTACAACCACTTGATAGAAGAGGCACTGTCCTAAACTGGGCCTGGAGAATTTCATGGATTACTTATTAAAATACAAAGTCCTGCAGTAAATGTCTAACACCAGAAGCTTGATTCAAAGACCACTGAAAGCAGTGCACAAGGAATAGGAGTGAATTAAATTCCATCCTAGTGTCAGTTCATTATTTATATATACAGAATGATCAGTAAATCCGTAGCAGTGGCGAAAAGCTGTATATATGTACATTTATATGCACAAGGAGGAACATGGTCAGAAATCTACTGAGGAACTATGATAGGAAATCAAAATAATCAAATTGCATCTATATGACATCTCAGAAGTAGAATAGTAAACATGAGACTTTTAGTGGAAATATTTCTTGTGAGTTCCTGATTGGAAGGAGTCTTGGTCTTTTAGTTGAGTAATAGATTATATTCTCCTGAAGAGATAAAGAGGTCTGGCGATTGATGTACACTGATCTGTGTCAATGGATTGGATAAGGAAAGAAAGCAAATTATTTTCTAGTATAACTAAACCTCAGTCATAAATCTAGTAATTTGTAAACTGTAATTCATGATGGGAAACTCCATATGTTGTTTCTCAAAAGAACTTGGAAATCACAGGGAAAAGTTAACCAAGCAAAAATTTCCCAGCATGTTACTGACCAAAGGGGTTAATATATTGTATAAACAGGGCAGTACTGCATGTCAGAACAGTGATATAATAATCTGCATATTTGGTAGCATTGCATATGATAGATTATCTGTAGCTAACATGCAGGAATTACATGAGCCTTGTGGTAGATGATGCATGTCCCTGTGCTACTGAATCATGAGACTATCATATGACAAGGATAAATATATGAATGGTAGAGGAAAAGGAGTAACATTGCATAAAATTACTACAATCAATAACAGAGGCAGAAAACTCAGAGACAGATGTCTCTAGCAATTCCCACATTTTCCAGATCCATCAGCCTCCTGTATTCTTCCAGGAGATCTGTTCATCCAAAGCACTGGGGTACAGTGACTCTAGTCTGGCAGTTCATATTAGCTGGTCAGATTGATCTCCACTTCTTCCTATAGCTGGCCCAGTATTGTGACCTGGATGAATGGTTTGTCAGCTCTGACAGGAAGACCTCCTTCAGGAGCAGCCAAAAATGGCATTTATCCGCTGCATCCTGCTCCTGAGTTTCTGTCTGGTCTCTAGTTGGACCCAAAACTATAGATTCTGTGGATCATTCTGGGTGATACTTGTGGTGACGTGCTTAATGGTCTACCTCCAGTCTGTCTTCTCCTCAGTCCAAATCACCACCTAGGCACTGGGGTACTGTAATGTCTGATTCAGGATGGCTGTTATGGTGCAAACTGCCTCCTTTCTCTGGTAATTTGAGAACAAATCAGTAGGGAAGACAAAGTTGCTGCAAAACCCCTTCATCAGAGGAAAGCAGAACAAGACTGTTAGTCCTTAAGTGTGTGTGAACACATTAGCTTTCTGCCTAACTTCAGCCTTCCTACAGACAACACAGTTTCTGCAGATCACAGAACTTTTTTTACATTGATGGCTCCTATGAGGGATGACTGAAAATAAGCTCTGAATAAAATAGGTACATGAGGAAATATTAGTGGTACCTCAAAGAGTTGAGGGATGGTAGCTGACAGCAAATATGAAGGCATTTGGTCTCTGTATGTCAAAAAAAAAAATAGTACTTTGTGGTGTCAGAGAAGTTTTTGAAGTTTCAAGTGCACGTTCATGATAGGTGTGAGGTATTTTGACATTCATTGAATAAAGGAATTTTTTGTTTTCTTTTCCTCTGAAAAGATTCTGGTGTGTGTGAGTTCTGAAGCTGCTTGAAGAACTAACCCAACACATATTATGTCAGAAAATTGAGGGATTTTCTTCAAAGCTTCATTACCACTTCCATCCCGACTGTAAGTGAAGATATAGCCTTAGAAAATTTATTTAAGTCTGGAACTCTTAATACTCATCTTCTAGCTCCCAAGTCACTAGACTGTCCTTGTCTTTCCTTCCCTAGCTTTTCTATCTACTGTTGTGAAGGTTAGAAATTATGTTTGATTTTGTGGGTTTGGGTGCTTGCTTATTTATTTTAAATGTGATTAGAGTTCATGCAATCAGATTCCAAGGTCAGGGTTTTGGGAAATATACAAAATATGTGATATCAGGCTACCTTTGTTAGTGAATAAATAAGTGCTGTAGTTCTCTTAGAGAAATGTATCCTTTGAACTATCTTATATTTCTTGTGCTCTGATGATTGATGGCTTTATTGATTTGCGATAAATCTAAGAAAGCAACATATAGATACTTGGTTAAAAATTAAAATGGCTTCTGAAAACAAAACAAACAGCAGAAAAAAACAAAAACAAAAACAAAAACAAAAAAAGCAAGCAAACAAACAAAAACCCTCAAAAAAAAGAAAAGGAGTAAAAAACCCTAAAAGAACCCATTTCATTAGCCTTAACTGTTTCAGGGGCTTGTTAATTTGTTTGGTTTAACGTTGAGGGTAAATAAGCTTTTCCTGAAGTGCAGGCAGTGTCTATATCTATATCTATATCTGTACTACACAAAAATGAGGTAGAAGGAAGAAATCAAAAATAGTCAGGATGTAAATTAAGTCTGCCTCTGGGCAGACTTAGATATGCAAATTAAGAATTAGAATATTACAAGGGATTTTATTAAGTGTTTTGGAAAATAAAAAAGTGGGGACCATAGTATAAGGGTCAGTTCAGAATGAGACATTTGACCACAGAAGTTCTGTACGTTTGCAAAGCTCAGATTTTTTTTTTTTTTCTTAATTTCCTTCCAAGGAACAAATTTCATTTTCAAACCATTGAAAGTTGAAATGCAAATATATAAAAATATATGGAAAGTTTTCACATGTATTGAAATAGCAAACAAATTTGAAAGAGTGCGGATTTAACAGTATATTGGTCCTTCATTCATTTTTGCATTTTATAGCACTTAAAAAAAATAAATCTCATTTTCTCCCTCTTCATTACAGGTTACATTTTATTTCCATGGCATGGTTTTAGTATTGGTGGAACAACAGAGGTGGCTTTTGTAAGAAGATGCTAGAAGATTCCCCTGTGTTCTACAGAGCCAGTGTCAGGTGGCTCCAAGACAGACCTTCTGCTGGCCAAGACTGTGCTAACCAGTAACAGTGGCAGTGCCTTTGTGAAAACATTTAAGAAGGGGGAAAAAAACAAATTGTATCTGAAGAGAGGAGTGAGAATATGAGAGAAACAACTTTGCAAGCACCAAAGTCAGTAAAGAAGGAGAGGAAGGAGGTGTTCCAGGCACCAGAGCAGAGATTCCCCTGCAGACTGTGGTGAAGACCATGGTGAGGCAGGCTGTGCCCCTGCAGCCTGTGGAGGTCCACAGTGGAGCAGATATCCATCTGCAGCTCATGGCTGACCCCACACTAAAGCAGCTGAATGCAACCAAGAATCTCTGATGCTGTGTAAAACCTGCACTGGAGCAGTGTGTTACTGAAGGACTGCACCCCATGGAAGGGACCTATGCTGGAGCAGTTCATGAAGAACTGAAGCCTGTGGGAAGGACTCACATTGGAGAAGTTCATGGAGGATTGTCTCCCATGGGAGGGACCCTACCCTGGAGCAGGGGAAGAGTGTGAAGAGTCCTTTCCCTGAGGAGGAAGGAGTGGCAGAAACAACATGTAATGTAACACTACCCCATTCCCTGTCCACCTGTGTTGCTGGAAGGGAATATGTAGAGAAAATCAGGAGTAAAGATGAGCCCAGGAAGAAGGAAGGGGTGTGGGGAAAATCTTTTTAAGATTTTGTTTTATGTCTCATTATTCTGATTTGACCGTTAATAAATTAAACTAATTTCTCTGAGTCAGGTCTGTTTTGCCCGTGACGGTTATTGCTGAATGATCTCGCTGTCTCACCCTTATCTCAACCCAGAAGCCTTTCACTGTATCTTCTCTTCCCTGTCCAGCTGAGGAGGGGGAGTGTCAGAGCAGCTTTGGTGGCCACCCGGCATCTAGCCAGGATCAAGCCCCCCACACACGCACATTGCTATGTACTTACTGCACACAATCAAATTCATCACACTTGTAGGGGAAGGGATAAATATGAAAATAAAACAAGATGTGCTGTATATTGAATGAAGTTGAAGAATCACCTCCATTGAAAAAAATTTTAAAAGCTTTAGAGCTTTACAGTGACAGACCTCATAGGCCACACAGCCTGTGTGAAATTGGATTCCATGTGATTATTTCTGGGCAATAATTCAGAGCAAATAACATCAAGAAAGGCTTGCATAAATCCTGACAGAAAAAGTGGATTTAAATCAAACTAATAGGTTGCAAAACATATGAAATATGCTTTGTACTGTGCCTTGGAGACACATGGCCAAATCCATATTCAAAAAGTAAAAACAAACCAGAGTGATTTGAAGGATAAATTACTTGTCATGGTGATCTTTAAAAATGCCAGAATTTAATGCAAAAATATAATCCTAACATTTATTGCAGCAAAAATAAATGTCAACGTATTAGACTTAACTGGCTAAGCCTTGTGGTAGCATTTCTACAAAGTGAAAGGAACATGACAAGTTGTATTTCACATTTATTAGAATGAGATTTGGTCTTCTTTATCATAAGCAGTAGACTTAAACACTTTATTTTAATTTACTTCACAGTATTGAGAAAAACATTGACTCAGATAAGAAGTGGAATACCATATACACTTTTCTCTGAAGCAATCAATCAATTTTAGAAGCTAAATATGTAATATGACAACACTAGAGCTTTGCAGTAGCATACAAAACATAACATAAAATGTTTGTGACATATTGCAGACACTACTTCGAAGCATATCTGTTATATCTAGAACATTGTAAAAGTTACAGTGTACTATTGGTTAGAAGACATATATCTTCATAAATATGTAAGCACAGAATATTATACAGAAGGACATTATTTGAGAGCATCTTTTGACTGCAGGTAGGTACATATCCACAGACAATAATTGTTCTAATTCCTACTTAAACTTTGACATTGTGTAACACTTGGGTGCACTTCCTTGTCTCCCGTTACTTATGACATTATTTACGCTTTGCAAAGTTTGTTCCTACACGTTATCTTTCCATTACTAACATAACTACACATATGAAACTTAGGCATCATAGAGACCGACAGTTTTTTAAGCCTTGCTTAATGCTTTTTTTTTTTTTCCTGTTAAAGAAGACAATGGCAGAAACAAATACAACATCTGATAATCTTCACATGATTCAGGGAATGTTATGTGCTTTATGTAAATGAACTGACTGCAGTGTCCCATCTTTCTCACTCCAGGAGTGGCAATGATACAATCCTGCATGTGCCAGAGCTGTCAAGAGCTGTTTCTGTGTCCAGTGAGGGTTTCTGATGCTGGAGCTCCTTGTCAAACCTAGCCCAAGAACTGGCAAGCCTAACAGATTCATGAGAGTAGATGAAAGAGCAAAGACTAGGGAGAGGAAAGTGAATGCTGGAAATAATAGGAAGCAGTCTGTAGCAATGTAGATTACCCACTTATGGGGGTCCAGATAACTGGTCCTATTTACTAAAGGTAATAGCCACAGGTAATAGAAATCAACAAAGTGCTGGTTTTCCATCAAGTAGGTTAAAAAGATTCTACCTCAAAAAAAGAGTGAGACCACATGAGAATATAAGAAAGGATGATTTGAAATGCTTTCTTTTTTTTTCTTTATTTTTTTCCTTTTATTGATATCAACCATAAACATTCATCCTAATATTTTAATTGAAATAAACTAAACTAAAGTGCATAGGCTTGGTTAGTAAGAGGTATGAGCAGGCTAACTTGACGTGAATGAGTTGTCCAGGGAACTGGATATTTTCATTATCCTATGCAGAAGCTGAGACAAACTTTCTCATTTCTGGTACTTAAAGGCAGAAAAGGTTAGTGCAAACTAAGTGCTAGGTTTAGTGGAAAGTTTTCAAGCTCTTTCTTTTTGTATAGATCACCTCTTCACACTGCATTAGCATTTGGCATAGATCAGCTTTGGCTTTCAGGTGTTTTAATGGATTTCACTCCCAGAAAATATTTCCCATGGAATGCAACTACTAAAGTGGGCACTATGACACGTTACAAACTTTTTAGTTTGTGGGAGGCTTGAACATTCTTATATGTAAATACCTCCCTTCCTCCTACTATACATTTATTTCACCATTCGTACATCTGACAGATGGAATGTGTGTTCCACCAGTAAAATTATGTCCTTTAAAGGCTGACATTGCAAACCTAAGAAGATCAGGTACACATTATTCACATAAATGACTATATGACACAGAAGTATATGCTATATAGTCCGTATATTAGTAGGCTAAGGAGATGAGTAATCTCTTATTGAATGATAAAATGTACAATTACACGTTCAATAACTCTGAAATATGGGCTGTGAAAATGAGTTGCGGCATACATGGATAATTGCATTTTTATTTGAAACTAGTTAGCATTTTTGATAATAAATAAGGCTCCCAAATGTCTAAGTACTACACTGTTTTGTATAAATAATAATAATGACAAAAAATTAATTAAGTAAACTAAACATATGTTGCAAGAAAGAGTAATAAGTTATTAAAATGTGAGTCTTTTTAGAGGGAATCAAACTCCTGTTTTCAGTGGAATATTATTTCCATATAGCTTTTATATCATTCAATTTAGAGATACATAAGGATGTTTGCACACCTGAAACTGGTAGGCACATAAAATGTTTAAAAATTTCTACAGAAAAAAAAATTATTGAGCTTCTGACATATCACAAACTACATATACACCTCTGGTCATATACTTTTGTAGACTACATGAAAAATTCACCTTTCTTTTCCTCTCTAAAAAATTCCCATTGTATTTTATCTGCTCATAAAACATTCACTAAAGCAAACAGAATGTTCAGGTAGTAATATTCTATTTTATGTTTCCTCTTCTTTGTAAAGAAGCTTTTGTATTTTGATTTATGTTTCATTGCCCCCTGCTGTTTGATAAAGTACTTTTTTTTTTTTTTTTTTGAGTCTACATCTCAGTCTACTTTATTAGTGAAAAAGAAGTAGGGCTTGAAATCATTTTGTCATGCTATGGTCTCAGATTCAATATGCCTTTTTTTTCACTTGAAAGACTGAACTATTCAAATGATGCAGCCAATGCAATTAAACTATTATGGCAACACTGCAAAATGAAAAAATGCTTTCAGGTGCCATTTCCTGTCTTACACACAATGTTGAGAAAATGTAGTATTATTTTAATACACAATATTGCTTCCTTTTTTTAGTTACTGCCTCATAGGTCCACATAAAAAAAAAATAAATCTTTCCTTATGTATACAGATCCATTGGCCCCTACTCCTTATGGAGGATTCTCAGATTGCTTGATGAAACTGTTCTCTTAGATCTGCTCATCTCCTACCTTAACAGAATTCTTCTATATTTATAAAAATATTTACCTAAGAAACAGAAGACATCAGTGGTATTTTTTTTCTTCTGGAAGATATGCAGAAATTTTGCCCAAGCTGTTAATTATTCAGATGATGCTCAGCAATAACTAAAACATCCCTGTGTTATCAATACTGTTTCCATCATAAATCCAAAACATAGCCCTATACTAACTACTACAAAGAGAATTAACTCTACCCCAGACAAAATCATCGCAAAAAGCTTCCTGAAGCCACAAAATCACATCAATGTCATCAGAACTGTGAGACTGTGTTGAAAGTTGTGGAATTACTTTAAAATGGATTTTGGAAATGTTACTTGAGCTTTCTTGTCTTATTTTTTTATGTTTCTGTACTTCAGCTTTTTTTTACTGCAACAATAATATTTAGAATCTAAAAAGAAACAACCATATTAAAATTATATTTTTTAATCCAAATCCACAGACATTTCATAACACGATTGGAGCCCATGCAGAAGAGCAATGGCATTTGTACCATTGCCAACTGCACCCGATAGGTAGGTCTTCTTACATGAAGGATAGCTTGAAGACTCAGGCTAATATCTCATTTATCTTTGCTGATGATCTAGCCTGGATTAAAAATAAATCTGGTATCTGGCTGTACCAAGCAGAGATAGCATGTCTTAACCTTTTATTAAGATATCACTTCACATTTTTCAGAGGCAGACTAAGAACATAGCAAATTAATTAGCTCTGATGATTTGGATGACTTGATCATTTGTCTGAGCCCTGAGGCTGCTTAGTATATCCACAGTTTATAATGTATAATGTAGTGCAGAGTGGTGGTATACCCAAGCCAGATCAGATACTGTGTAGTTGTGTCACATGAATATACGTGAACAGCTCTATCCAAGCTAATTTAAAGTAGTCCCTGCTTCAGGAAAGAAGCAGCTACAGATAGAGCCACAAATGATTTTTCCCTCTTCTCAGCTAACCAGAATCACAAGTGCTTTTTTTGGAACATATTAACTGCCTCTATCTGCCTACATCACAGAAGAGTGAGGAACTAAGCTGATTGCACAAAGAATTACTTCAAAATTACCAAGTGGCAGAAAGATTTACTTCAAAAAGTAGATTTGGGGGATTTTCGTAAGGCTTTTGATACTGTCTCTCACAGCATCCTTCTGGACAATTTGTCCAGCTGTGGGATGAGTGGATTCATGGTGCTCTGGGTGAAGAACTGACTGAATGGCAGGTCTCAAAATTTTGTAATTAATATATCTGGCTGGCAACTGGTCACCAATGGTGTTTCTCAGGGTTCTGTTCTAGGCTCTGTTCAATATTTTTATCTGGATGCAGGAGTTGAATGCACCATTAGCAAGTTTGCTGATGATACTAAACTGGAAGGTGCTGTTGACTCTTTTGAGGGACAAGAGGCCCTGAAGAGAAATCTAGATAGATTGAAGCACTGGGCAGTCATCAATTGCATGAGATTTAATGATGAATACCATATTCTACACGTGGGATGAAGGAACACTAGGCACAAGTATAAATTGGGAGAGGCGTGGTTGGACAGCAACTCTGCAGAAAGGGATCTGGAGGTGCTGGTTCACACAAGGCTCAATATGAGTCAGCAGTGTGCCCTGGCAGCCAAGAGAGAAAACTGCATCCTAGAGTGCATCAAGAACAGTATAACCAGCCAGTCAAAAGAGGTGAATTCAGCACTGGTGTGGCCTCACCATGTCTACTGCATGCAGTTCTGGGTCCCACAATTGAAGAAGGATATGAAGTCCTTAAATGCATCCAGTAGAGGGCAACAAAGCTTATCAGTGTTTAAGAGGCATTTGGACAACAACCTTAATAATTAGCTTTACTTTTTGGTCATCCCTGAAATGGTCAGGCAGTTGGACTAGATGATCATTGTAGGTTCCTTTCTAACTGAAATTATCTATTCTATTCTATTGTGACTCACCCAGCCAACATCTATGCCAGGTCTGCAAGAACTTAAAAAGCAGCACGAGTCAACACAGAACACAGAAAACCTCTGAAGAAGAATGAAAGGATGAAATGTTGGAAGGAAAAAAATGAGTACTTAGGCTGATGGAAGACTATAGTAACATGCTTTTAGCGGAGGAAAGTACAAGGAAAATAAACTGGAGAAATAGGAAGGACACTGGAAATTTGGGAGAGAAAAATAAAAGAGGAACATGTACAGAACAGAGTCATTTACATCCTTAGGAGTACAGAAATAAATTGTAGCTCAAAGTCTAAAGCTGGAACCCTTGATAATAGTGCTATTATAAAGGCATGAGTCTGTATCCTGTTTCTCTTCTATCACACATATCCATATATTTCAGCTTTGTTTGCAAACATACCCCACTGAATACACACATCATATCCATAAAATAAGAAAATATGTATTTCCTAACCATGAAATTCCTCTCACAGTTTTTGGTCTAGCTTATTGTTGCTTTGATTTTCTTGCAACAGAGCACAATGTGTTATTCTTTTTTTGTAACATTTATTTAAAAATACCTTGATATTATTACCAACTAAGACTTTATTTGCAGTCTTGTTAAAATCTGGATATTGTTGATTTCAAAGCTTGAAAGAACAAATTATCTTTCTTATTTCTATAGAGATTTTTAGCATGTTATTATAAATCAAAGGTGTTACTGTTTTCCCCTTAAGAGTCTGGTTACAGCATTTATTGTTTTGACATTTCTTGAGTTATGGAATTCACTTATGCAAGTATTTAGTTGCATTGCTATTGGCACTAGAAACTTAATTCACTTACATACATAAAGGATTCCTTTTGGCTTATTTGTAATTTGCAAATAGCATGATGCTGTACAGCCCAAGATAGTTCCTGCACCTCGGTCAGGGCAATCTCTGGTATCAATACAGGCTGTGGGATGAATGGATTTACAGCAGCCATGTGAAGAAAGACTTGGGGGTACCACTGAATGAAATATTGGACATGAGCCAACAACATGAGTTAACAGTCCAGAACACCAACCATATCCTGGGCTGCATCAAAAAAGCATGGCCAGCAGGTTGAGGAAGGTGATTCTCCTCCTCTACTCCACTCTGGTGAGACCCAGTCTGGACTACTATGTCTAGCTCTGGGGCCCCAGCATAAGACAGATGTGTTGCAGTAGGTCCAGAAGAGGGCTACAAAGATGATCAAGGGGTTGGAGCACCTCACTTGGAGGACAGGTTGAAAGAATTAGGATTGTTTAGCCTGGAGAAAAGAAGGCTTCAGGGAGAACTTCAGCCTTCTGTGTGACAACTGTAGTATTATCAGACTTAACAAGCTGAAACAAGCCAGGACACTGAATTAATCTTGCCTCACAAGATAACATTGAAGGAGATCATATACCCTGCTTAGGGAAAGCTCATGATTATAAGCAGATAATATAGATGTTCAGATTTAATTTAGAGAGTTTGATTTTAAACCATTAAGGCTTAAATCTTAAAAGCCCATTTTACCTGGGTTGTTGCTTACAGCCACAGTCACCTCTCTGTAGTATTTGCAAGACTAGAGGAAATGAGTACTAGCAAAATTTGAACCAGAATGTTCTGCCAAGTCATAAGAAGAAATTCTGTTCTGAATTGTGCAATTTCTGTATCTGCAGTAAGTATTTCACCTCATGGGGAAAATGCTTCTTTAATGTTAACTTTTTTTATATATATATAGTTTCATGGGGTTTTGTTTGGTCATTTGTTTTAAATAAGACCTGGCAATAAAATCTGTTATTGTTTATTTTGGATTTGGGATGGAAAGCTGATGCACATTTTTCTCTGGAAGATAATAATAAAAAGAAGCTAACAAAAAAAAACCAACAACAAACAACAACCGAAAACCAACAACCTAACAAACAAACAAACAAACAAAAAACCACACACAAAAAAACAACAAACAAACAAACAAAAACAACACAAACAAACAAATAAAATAAACAAACAAACAAACAAAAACAACACCCAAACCAACAACAAACAAAACCAAAGCAAAACAAAAGCTAAACACACAGCTATGTTATGTGTGCAAAAGAAAAAGGGAGCATTTGTGCGTGTGTATATATGCTTATAAATAGACATACCTGTATATTTATGGAAGATCTGTAGACACATGTATATATGCATTAGTATTTGCTTGTGTGTATTGATAAATAAAAAGTGAGGGAAATATGTTTTCTATATGAATATAATAAAGAATGTAATAAATACTGAGAAAGTAAGGCAGCTGTATATGTCTCAGTATCTTCACCATTCAATGCATAATTCTAACATGTATATCTGCAGAGTGTCAAAGGTCTACTCTGAATGCAGAATTATTTTATTCATGAGGTTCTCCTTTAGCGTTGTACTATATGAGCTTTTGCTATATTTTCCCCATGAGGTGAAATACTTTCTGCAGATACAGAAACTGCACAAGCCTTTGGCAAACTCACTGTCACAGTGGGGATTAGTCTTCATGATGGTCTCATTCCCATGTCTTTATTTATTCTCAGTACTGACAGATGCACAAATCATTGTCTCTACCCATTGTTTTATGTTGGCTGTGTCCTATTCAGGAAGATCTCTCTTAGGTGGGACAAACTATCCACTCAGCACACGTAACAGTTGATTGAGAAGACAGATGCGGTAACCATGTATATCCTTCCTCTTCCTTTCTCAGAGCTTTTATTGTTGAGCATGATATCATATCCTATGGGAAATCCCCGTGGTCAATTAGGGTCAGCTGTCCCAGCTGTGTACCACCACAGCTTCTATGCCAGGCCCAACCTTCTCACTTTGGGAGGGAGAAAGAAAGAGAAAACCTTGACACTGTGCTAAGGCTGTTCTGCAGTAGACAAAACACTTTTGTGTTATTAGCACTTTTTAGCCACAAATTCAGAGCACAGCACCATAGGGGCTGCTATGAAGACTTTATAACTTCATCTGAGCCAGAGTAAATACAACGAACAATAAGATAAATTACTAGGAGTGATATTCTGCATACCCAGAGATTAAGTTCCGTCCAAAAAAATAATCCTTAGTGTGTAATGTAAAATATAAATGATGAGACAGTCCATACTTTTATTCAAAACAAAAGAATTAGCCACTATGAGGTATTATAAAATGTGTCAAAAGCAAACAATTTTATTCTTCAATAGTTAAGTTTAATAAGAAGACATATTGAATACTTTGAATTCCTGACAATAAATAGCCAACTTGAAAAACAAACAAACAGAAATAAAATCAAACCAACAAAATCCCTTCAGGGAAACTTCAGCCAAGGCACAGTTTTTTTCAAAGAACTACTGCTTATATCTTATGACAACTGAGCAAGATAGATTTTGTTAAGTAATGGTAGCAAATAGCAGACAGTATTAACTGGGATTGTGACAATGATGTAAAGCAATTTTTTTTGTAAATGCTAGTAAATGTAATGATTCATACTTTTCCTAAACTGAAAGTCACTAGGGATTTGAGAACATATTGAAAATGTCATACTTCCAGAAGTGCTTGTGTGCTGTAAGCCAAGACAGAGATGTAAATAACAAAGAAGATGGCATCAAGCCATGAAAGAGAATAGTAGAAGGGAAGATTCTAATACACTTATGTATGTTCAATTTAAATTAAGAAAATAAGACAATGGAAGAAATCTTTTACATTTCCACTACTAGTTACTTATAAGTGTTTGAGCTAAAGCAGAGAGAGAAATAAACATAAAAAATCACTTGCATGAAATGCATGTTTTTAGAGATAGTATAGAAAATAAATCAATATCGTAAGCTTCTTACATTTTATTACAGGAATAAGGGAAAGCATCAGGGAAACTGAAGGGGGAAGAATTAATATGTTCATGAGAATGTGAGACAGAATGAGGAACTCAAATATGCTGACAATAACCCAAAGAATAAGGCTGAAGCAAACTTGGAAATAAATAACATCGGGAAGTCTATTACTATAAGAATATGACTGTAGTCATAACTTGAAAGTAACTATTAAAAATAGAATTATGTGTAACATAACATTGTTTCCAGCCTGAGTGTTCATATGTTTTAATACTTTATAATGTTATGTTAATCAAGATATACATGGGGCAAGCCTTGGGTAAAATTTATGGAATATATATACGTAAGTTATAAAAATAAAATAAAAAAAAAGTTGAACAAAAAAAATTCATAGAAATGTAGAGCAAAGACTTAAGATTTGAACTTGTGTGTAAAAAGGAACCTCAATCAAATGTTTCTGAAGTTTTAAATAATATTTCCCATTTACAAGCTTTTCCTCCAAACAGAGAATGTACAGTATACATTTATGCTTGTGTACATATACACTATATGTATGTTAATCTTTAGCAGTATGAGGGAGAAAAGAGACTTCTTATAGCACTGAAGAACCTACATGGAAACATCAAAATGAAAAGAAACTTGCCTTTGCTTGCCTTTTTAATATTTTCAGCTGTAGACTGAGGGCTACTTGGTGTTTTTTCCTTTGTTTGCTCTGTTCTCTAGCTCTATTTCTAAAGTTTATACATGTCATAATTGCTTCTGGTTTTGATTAATTTAGAATATACTTGAATATTAACATTAAATTTACATATAACTATTAAGGAGGAATAAAAATATTAACATCTTTAGAAGCCTATGTATGAGTACTATGTGAGCTATCCAAAGTACTGAGCCAAACTCTGTTGAATATATATGTGTGAATATTTACAGTCTGGTACAATAATACTGCAGGTGTTAGGTGTTAAAATAAATAAAGGCAAGGAATCTCTCTAAATGTGTTTTGTAATGATAACTCAAAGTCAAGTCTTCAGTCAATTTGTTAAATCTTACCTTTACTGGAGAGAATAGTAACAAAATTAGATTTCCCAAATGTGATAAGGTATTTTTACTTCAGTATTTTTGAATGAAAAAATCCACAACCAAAATTACTGCTATGTTCATGAGAAGAAAGCATGTTTTTTGCAACTGTCCCCTATAGAAACTTGTATTTACAGTAACTCAGTGTTTTGCTTGAGAGATAGTCCATGTTACAATGAATAAGTGATTCTCCAGAGCCTTTCATTAGCTGCGTCTAAATAGAAAGAGTTAACTTACAAAAAGACTTATGTAGACTAATCTGAAAAAAAAAATATTATTATCATAGAATAAACTAAACCTGAGACTTGCCATTTTCTTTGTGCACCTATTAGCTGGGGCAATTAAGTGATAACTCATAAAAATGACTACATCCATTAAGGTGTTGCAGAATTGGGCCACATTTTTTTTTTCTATATGCAGTAAAACCAATGAGTCATAACCTACAAATTAAGGACTTCACAATATCTTTTGTTAAATATGTTTAACAGTTCATTGGTTTAAACTTTTGTTAAGATATGGAGATTTTCTTCAGAAAAAGGGCAACACCTGGATACTTGGATTACTATGTTGAATTACAGATTATCACAAAAATATTCAGCATCACCACATTCCTTAGAATTAAAACTTATATTTGCAGGTGGCTTAATTTTTACTTAGAGTTATTTTTAAGGTGACTGTTAACAAATGTAAAGCATGAAAAAGGACTTACTGTCATGGTTGATAAAACAGCTGACCATTTGGTCTTTGTCTGATGCTATAATACTGGAGGCCAACACAATTTATGAATTATATTTTAAAACCCCTTACATGGAAAGACAAAATAGTTTATGTAATATTGTCATATAGTTTAGCTAGAGAGGTCTGAGATAGAACAGGTACTGTTTTCCTTCAGATGATTTCTATGGTGGCTTTCACTGTGACATGTAGTAAAAATTTGACCTGTTTTTCCAACCAGCTGTGAAACTTCAAATTCTAAAAAACTGCTGCTGCTGGATCGCTCTGAAATCCCAAACCAGGCAGTGCTCTAGAAATGTCAAGTGGTATTTTTATTTTCATATGGAAATGCTGTGACTAATTAACAATACTTAAACTGCTTAATCTAAGTGTCTGTTGTGGTTAAAGAAAACTAATGAAATTGCTCAACCATCTTTAAACCTGTGTCCTCAGATATGTTGACCCAGAAATGACCTGCTGGAAAACATTTAAACTGCTAATTCCAGTTAATTAGAAAATATGAAAGTGTCTGACTCTTTAATGTTATGTAACAATATGGAGAACTATTCCTAAACATACATTATGCTTTTCTATATGCCAAGTGTAGAAAAAAACCACAGATAACTGATGCTGCATAGGCTTGCTGTGTTTAAAGTAAATAAAGAATATAAAATCACTTTGTTGTGGTCTTTATTTTAAAATGACTTTATTTTTTTTAATAAAGTCGTTCCAGTCTCTTCAGGATGAAATCTCAAAAGAAATATATTTTTCTTCATTGCATATTGCCATAGTTGTTAAATAAATCACTATTATCCTTCTTAACAAAATCACTATGCTACTGTTCCTCCCTGCAATGCCATTGACAGTATAATTTAGAGTTTCACTGCAAATATCTTGGCATTTAAGAGATTGACCTCATGTGCAACTTCTTAGCAGATATAGATGTATTTATACTCCTTCAAAAAAAAAAAAGTTACATAAATTTATTTTCAGAATTAAATGTTATTATGCACTTTGTAAGCAATTTAAGTCTTAAGACATACTAATGTTTTAAGTGTCTGTAGACTGGATTACAATGTACTCCATGGGAAGGAGGAAATAATGTCTAATAAAATTGAGGGTTTGGGTTTTTTTTTCTTAATATGAAGTCTAGATTGCTATTAAATACAGTCTAAAATTTTACAGGTGGAATGGGAGTGGAGAGACGAACTGTCACCTCAACTTCCTTATTGAAATGAACAATTATGTTAAATCCAGAGGTTTTCTTAAAATGCTGGACTAGAATACTACATGGTGATTTTTCTGAACTGAGAATAAATCCGCTACATTTTTATGACATAGTTTTAACACTCCTTTCTTTCCTTGCTCTGTAGAATTTGGAGATACATGAGCTCCCAAGCTACTTCCAGCTCATTCTAGTCACACCTCAATTACTCTGAGCATGAATTAAGGTGTAGTTTGTGCATAACTCCAAATCTTTTGCTCATTCATGCCGTGTGAATATAGAATCCTTTTCAAGAATAATGTGAGATTTTTCTCAGAGTGCTATGAGGCACAGAAAAGACTTTGCACCCAAAATCTTTAAAAAGTACTAAAAAATCAGGGAAAGATCAACCATCCTGTGCCAACCCACATATCACCAGGGATCCCATCTTTTTAGCAAATTCTGTTGTTTGGTGTTAAACAGATAAATTATCTGTGTTTTCTTCTAGAAGTCTCTAAACTTTGTGTGGTGTGAAAAAAAGTATAAATTATATGTTAATGTGGATACATAATCCAAGGGCAAGAAGTGTGAAGGACTGTAGCCCTTGGAGGACTGGAATAAACAACGTAGTTGTTCGTAAGGCACATAAGTAACAGCTGATCAGGATAGAAGGCTTAAAGTTATAAAAACAATATAATCATTAGTAACATAGTCTGGGAAACTATCAAAGCAAGTCTGAACTGGTAAAGGACCACAAGGCATGCCAAAAACTAGAAATGTGAAAAATACAATTAAGAGGAAGACTTCAATCTCCCTCCCAGAGACCACCGGAGGATGACAAGAGCCCACTACCACAAGGATATGCACATGCAATAATGTGCAGAGAGTTATGATAATGACTTCTCAGAATTCTACTGAATATGTAATAGGTTTCCTGGAAATGTCATGCCTATGTATGTAATCTTTCTATAAGAATTGATTGTTGTTGAACCCTGATGCTCATGTTAGGAGGAAAGATCCCCCACATGCCTGGCGCGGTAATAAACATACCTGCTTTATAACCTTCGACAGGTTATAGAGTTTGTTTCCTCACATCAGTGGCATAGTTATTGTCTTAGACTTACAGAGTTCTATGCAGTATTACTACCTTTGTTATTCATTGCTCAGCTTACCGTCCAGTGATTTACCATCTATATGCAGAAGCCATCTGTGAAGCTGATTTTTGAGGTGTGCACAGAAAACTTAGTGAGTTTCTTGGTACTTGCAAAAGTGAGATTGCAGGGCTGAAAGTAAGAAAACAGAAGTTAAAAGGACACTGAAATATTTAACTTTCAAACAAAATGTTGAAGCATACAGCTTGTAGGCATTGCAGCCTTTCAGGTGCACAGTTAGAGAACAAGTGAATTATTACAGGATAGCTCTGGATGACTGATTTAAAACCTTTCTTGAGACTGAACTAAAAGTGACAAGGAAATATAGTTGTTTGGGCTTAAGAGAGGAAGGTGATTTGGAATATGGTACTGTTCATAAAATTGCCATCTAGGTCTTAGCTGCATGCTACTTTCATAGTTCAATAATAAATGTATCACGTAAATCTTTCTGGAAGGTGGGTTATTGTTCAAGCAAATTATGACTTAATCAGGCAATTGAAGTCCTATGGCTTATGAATTGTTATAATGTGTCAAAGATTGTTTACTTTCCCCAGATTACAAATCTGGATCTTTATCTGATATTCAAGGTTATTTAGAATGCTATCCAGTTTAAGAAAAAGAACTGTGCTATGGATCAGACTGCTTTCTAAAGTGCAAGATAAACAATTTTTGTATGACTTTTAAAATTCAAACTGGGGCAGTGGTCTAGAACTAGGATCTGACATCAAGAATACTTCAGATTCCATTTTGATAATATCCTTTACTTAGTCAAGCATTTAATATTTTTTACAAAACTAGGGCTCAGACTGTCTCTAACCCTTTCAAAAGAATCTCAACTTCTTAAGGATTTATTTAATCATGCTCATAGTATCCTGTAAGGGAATCATTATTTTCTAAACTAATGAAGTTAAATCAGAACTTTGAACTAGTGCTATTTAATACAGTAAATACAATGCATTGTGACCTGGATTTGGTTCAAGTCTACAAGCAGATGGGAAAAGTCTTCCAATCACTAGCTCATTCTCATGAGGGACTTCTACTTATCAGATGTCTGCTGGAAATACAATACAGCAGAAAGGAGGTCCAAGAGGTTCATAGAGTGTGTGTAAGATAACTTCAAGGTGTTCCCATACGCAAAAAAGATGAGCTGGCAGACAAGAACACCGACCTGGCTGAACAGGAAGCTTATGCCAGAGCTCAGAAAAAAACCTTTGAAAGAAGGGACAAGCAACTCTTGAAGACTACAAGGATGTTGTGAGGCTATGCAGGAAGAAAATTACAAGGGACAAAACCCAACTAGAGCTTAAATTGGCCACTGCTACAAAAGACAATAGAAAATATTTCTATAAATATATTAGCAACAAGAGGAGGACTAAGGAGAATCTCCATCCTTTATTGGACACAGGGGGAAAGATAATGACAAAAAGGATGAGAAAAAGACTGAAGTACTTAGTGCCTTCTTTACCTCAGTCTTCAATAACAAGACCAGTTGTTCACCAGGTGCCTGAGCTGTAAGATAGGGAGCAGAATAAAGACCCCCCACCAAGGCGAATCTGTGTGCAACCTGCTGTTCCACTTAGACACACACGAGTCTATGGGGCAAGATGGGATCCACCCAAGGGTACTGAAGGAGCTGGTGGAAGTGCTCAACAAGCCACTTTCCATCATTTATTAGCAGCCCTGGTTAACTGGAGAGATTCCAGCTGAATGGAGGTTAGCAAATGTGATGCCCATTTACAGGAAGGACTGGAAGTAGGATCTGGACAAGTACAGGCCTGTCAGTCTGACCTCAGTGCCGGGGAAGGTTATGAAGCAGATCATCTTGATTGCCATCAAATGGCACATACAGGACAACCAAGCAATCAGGCCCAGTCAGCATAGGTTCATGAAAGGCAGGTCCTGCTTGACTAACCTGTTTTCAGTATCAACAGAATTTGTCTAGGACAGATAGCATAACAAATTCAGTGATGTTTTCCCATGATCTTTTCCTGGTTTTTAACAGTTGCTGTCTCAGGCTTTTGCACTAGCTCTAGCATTAGCTTTTTGGGAGTATATATACAGTTTTTAGTATTAACAGTTCGTATTTAATATTGTTCATTAACAAAATGAAGCACAAATATCATCTCACAAAAGCAAGCACTACCAGGACAAATATTGTTTCTGTTAATGCCCATTCATGTGACCTTTAATTGTGAGAGGTTCTTCTTATGCCTTAAAGCTAGTAGAAAGGATGAAAAAGTTCACCTTATCTCTGTTATCTATGAAGAAACACAGAAGCAAAAGCTAAATAACAACTAATTTGCACTGCTTTCTGTGTCTCTATGCAGTATTCTTAGGGCAGATCTAACCTTTCTGCATGATAATACCTTAGATGAAGATGACTTTTTTTTGTAGAAATAAAAACCTAACTGCATGAAACCAGCGGAATGCTGTTATCTTGCCATAATTAGTGAACACACTACAAATGTCTATTTTAATACTTTAAATTGGAACAATTACCATTTTTCCCACCAGGAAATCCAAAAATATTACTAAAGACTGGCTAAACAAAATAAAGCCTAAAAGACTTCAATTCTGTCTTTTCTACTCTCCCCCTTCTTTCTAAAAAAGAAAAATTGTATTGACCATTGACATTCGTCTCTCAAGAGATGCTTGAAATGACTGTGTTCTTGATAGTACTTCTAATTTGGTGTCTAATTAAAAGCCTTTATTTGCTTTCCTTCACAATACTTCTAGTGGTCAGGGCTCAGGATGTTGAAGTTCTCCATGTCTTAGAAATATAATAAAAAAAAAACAATGAAGCTTTAATAAATAAAATAAAACAAAACAAAAACCTCAGCATGACTTTATAAATAACCACACTGACAAAACAGGAGTGGAAATCTCTGCAAATAGCAGAACTTCGACTAAATGAAGATCGGTAAATTACTGTATACCATGACACTGTGTTCATGGTGCTGCATTAACAGGAACTATAGACAAGCACGTCCATCTTTTTCAGAGCTTGTTTCAGGTCTAATGTTGGCACATAGTGACACATTCCTTGTGTCCCCCCGGGTTTTAAGTGGGAAAGTTTTGGTAGCTGAATGGGCGGCTGCAGGGGTGGCTTCTGTGAGAACAAAACAGGAGCTGTCTCTGTGTTGCACAGAGACAGTTCTCAAAAATTGACCTGTGAAAACATTTAAGAAAGGGTAAAAAAATGCCATACAACAACAGCTGGTATGAGGGAGTGAGAATATGTGATCAAAACAACCCTTTAGACACCAAGCAAAAAAGTAGGGAGAGGAAGTGCTCCAAGCATCAGAGCCCCTTCCCCTGCAACTTATGATGAAGACCATGGAGACACAAGTTGTCCCCCTGCAGCCAATGGAGGCCAAAGTGAAACAGATAACACCACTGAAGCCCATAGTGGTCTTGATGCTACAGGTAGATGTTCCCCAAAGGAATCTGTGACCCCATGGAGAGGACTCGGTGGAGGAGGCTTCTGGAAATAACTGACCCAACAGGAGAGCCTCACTGAAGCAGTCTGTTCCCGAGTGAGAAAAACCTTTGGAAAGGGTCCGTCTAGAGCAGTTCTCAAAGAGCTGTAGCCCGTGGGAAGGGCCACAGTTCTTGAAGAACTGCAGCCCTTGGGAAGGGCCCATATTTGAGTTCATGTAGGACTATCTCCCATGGAACAGAGCCCATGCTGAAGCAGTAGAAGAGTGTGAGAAGGAAGGAATTTTTTATTTTATGTTTATATAAAACATGCTCATTGTAAATGTATGTTTTTAGCATTCTTTCAGAGTCTCAGGATTTGGTATGCAAAAGAAAAAATGGTTGATCAATGTTATTTTTTTTTCCCCCACTTTGATTAAAATAAATGCTACATGTGCCTGGGTGGGAAACAATGTGTAAAGAGGTGCTTATTATGTATGTTTCTAGATTAATGTACCTAACCTGTAGCAGTGATCAACAATATAGAATTCTAATCAAACATATTCACTTGATGAGACATCACAGTAAAAAGCCTGCTTAAAACTCACCAAGTTTTTATCAAATCAGAATTAAAGTGATTTATGGTTGGTTAACTACATACCATCTATAAATCAATCAATGAATTACACTTTCAGAATCAATATGCAAAATATGACAGAAACTGCAATACTAGACACTTTGAAAGTGTCAATAAGACAGTCACCCAAAGCAGCTGCCCCAGAGCCAGCCTAACTCATACAGGGATTTTCCCCAAAGATTTCCTTTGTCAAGGAAACACCAGGGGACTGAAAAGACCAGTCAGGAGCCAGCAGCTCTCACAGGGGAGGCTGACTGGCCCCAAGCATTGCCAGGGCAACAGTAACCACCCCCATGCCTATAAAAAAAGGCTCATAGGGATCAGGGAGACCAGAACTGCAATCAGAGCAGACAAATTGTGCTGCATTAGTGAATATGGTGTGGTAGTTAGTGCAGCAGTTGGCGTGGCAGTTCACACATAAGGATGCAGAGAAAGGGCATAGAGGCTCTGCCAGATGAAGAGGCAAGCTCACTTGGTGGTCATCACCCTCTCAGAAGCAGCTCAGTTATGGTCTCCATCCAGCAGAAAGCCATGGCCATGCTCTCTATGCTTACCAGAATGGTTATGGCAACCCAGACAGAGCTCCCAGGAAAACATACAGCCATCAAGGTCTCAGGCTACAGGGAATGATGGAGCTTTTCAATGGTAATGGTGGCAGTAGCGGGAACAGCTGTGTGCAGTGTGACCAGGTGGATAATCTGCTCAGCCTAGTGGAATAGCTGCCAGAGGAAGATGAAAGGTTAAGGAGCATCAGGGAAGCTGAGACAGAGTGATGGAACCAGGATCTGCCCTTGCTGGGACAGAAACAGGAACACTCACCAGAAAATATCTAAGATCAAGGGGACTCTGTATCTTCCCCCTACCAGACTGAAGACAGCAGCTTAAATAAAAGAAGTGAATGGAGACAAGTCCCTGCTCAGAGTGGAAGTCTAACTCCCTCCTTGCCCATCTTGCTTTCTCAGGTTCTTCTGTACAACAGGTATGAGGGTCTGGATTTGGAAGGCCAGTAAATGGAGGGTGTGAATGATGGTCCATCGATACCAGAGGTATTGCCAAGGTTCGGGCCTTTTAGTCTGGAGAAAAGAAGACTGAGAAGGGATCTAATTAATGCGTGCAAATATATAAGAGCAGAGTGTCAAGAAGAGAGAGGCAACCTCTTTTCACTTGTGCCCTGTGACAGGACAAGGGGAAATGGATGCAAGCTGGAGCACAGGAAGTTCCACCTCAACATGAGGAAGAACTTCTTTACTGTAAGGGTTACAGAGCA